>JARHVA010003822.1:195000-445000 GCA_037957365.1 Torreya grandis | reverse complement strand
GTTGATTTCTAGATGCTCATGCTTAATATATGAGTTACAAACATTACATAATTTTCTTATGTTCATTACAATTGAATGTGTTGTGTTAAGTTGAGAGTAATAACTAGAAATTAGTATGGAACCTAACTTGCCTTTTCTTTTTCTAAAGTAACAATATTAACTAATTATGGCATTAATTTGTGTAATCATGGTGGTAGATCTTGGAAACACTAGAGTCAATATAGATTATTTTGTACTTTTACATAGTATGTATTTAAATACATAAAAGGAAGAATATGTCTAAGGCAATAACACTAAGTAACAAAACTTGTGGGAATTGATCTCCAATTGTGCAATTTGGGTGAGTGCACAAAACCATGGTCTTGCATGAAAGGGCCAGCACGCTAGCTCATTGGGCTAGACTCCAACATCAAAGCTATAATAACAATACAAACCCCAATAGAGATAGATTGAGTTTACATGTCATTGAAGAGAGATTGATGAAGGCCTGTAGGGATTTTGAAGAATTTTTTGATGAAATATTAATAAACAAATAGCTATAAAGGAAGAGATTTGTTATGATATTGAGGATTTTTTAGACTAATAAATAAGTAAATGTATGATTCTAGTTGTTATTTTATCTTGATTCATGTTGTTATGATGGTTTTTAAACTCGTAAAGGTCTAAAAATATAGTTTTGAATGGTATAGTTTGAAACAATGATGTTTTCCACAAACTTCTGGAAGTTTTATGACATAAGTATGGTTTATTAAGTTAAATTTATTTTATATAGGTTTAAAACTAATAAAAATTAATGTTTGATATACATCATACTCTAGGATTTTACCTTATTAGTACTCTCAGATCTACATATAGTTAAGCTATAATAATCTAGAAAAATGGGTTGTTTTAGCATTTATTTGTATTGATCATGCATAAGAAAGGATGTTAATAGGTTAGAATAATGTATATGTGTCTCTAATTACCAAAAAAATAACACTCAGTGCACTCATAAGTTAAATTTTCCTATTTTATATGCTCTTAAAATTGAGATTATAGGATTGTGTGTGTGTTTTTGTATCTTTTAAGTGTGATCATATCCAAAAATGTATTTTATAAGGTGTAAGTGATTGCGGTAGACCCCATACAATAATTATAGTTATTTTAAACACTTTTAAAATTTTAAAATTGAATTTTTATTCCACTTAGCTTGTTATAGATAGTTAAAACCTTGAGTTAAGGCATAATTGAGTAAAATCCACTTTTTAAGAAATTGAATAAAAAAAAAGCCAAAAATTGGTGAATATGTGTTTTTATGTATTATCTAAACAAAAAAGTGGTTTTAGGTTTATTTGGCATGTGTGGAGTAATTATGCTCAAAACACAGTCTGTAATGAAGGTTAAATAAGGTCTAAAACCCTAAAATGCTATTTAGAAAAATTTGAAGGTTAATCAAAGAATGGAAATCATTGATTCAAGTATGAATTAATTAAATATAGATGTCCCTAGTCTTATGAATCATAAATAAGCAATATTTAGTATCTCATATTCTTGTTAGACCAATTAGGCCTCCTTAAACCTAGTAGCCTCTTAAAGGATTTTTTATATAAAAAGAGTTCTAATTGATTGAATAACTTTTGAAATTTTCTTGAATTACATTATTGAATTTATATGGTTTTCATAAAATTGATTATTATGATCCATTAGAGTTAATCCCTTAAAATAAACTAGTAAGAGGCTTGTAGCCCTTCTATTAGACTTGTAACCTATTTAGGTAGAAATATGAGTTGTGATACAAAGTGAGGCTTGTAAACCCCAAATGATATTATTTTACATGGATCATGATGTAATATAGCCTAGAAGAGTTTTTTTATTTATGTACTTTCAGGTTTAATTCAAGTTTCTTTGTGGATTCCATAATAATAATCAAGGCTACTAGTCAATACACCAAAATTGTAGACTTAAGGGACAAAAACTAGACTAAAAGAAAATCATCAAATCAATATACTAATAAAGAATGGAATAAATCTCAAGAAACCAAGTTTTATGAAGTCTATGGATATAATAATTATTATGTTTGAATCTCATGGATAAGTTATCATTAGAATATTAATAGGAAATTACCTACATAAGGGTTTGTCATCAAAACAAGCCTAATTACATCATGAATATGACTTTTTGAATGTACAAGTGATGTTTTTAGTTGTTACTTGCATCAATGAAACTTTTTAATTTTTTTGGTTGAAGCTTAAAGGGTATAACCTTGATAGGTATTTATCAAGAATGCAAGACTTAGTTTTTATATAAATCATATTTTAGTATCTATAGGTTAAATACATCATCATTAATATTTTAAGCTCAAAAGGTATTTTAGTCAAGATAAGTGTAACTAGTTTGTAACACTCATAGAAGACAATATACACATAGAAAGTGACACACCATGAGAATAAAACCCATATAATAAATTTGGAATATTTTTATTTTTGTAATAGGCTTATAGCCACTCACATAAATAACCACATGTTTTAATTCATATCCTATTTTCCATATGTACCTAGAAATCATATGCTGCATAGATGGTTAAAATGTATATCTAATCCCATAATTCTTATAAGCCACCTAAGCATATTAATAATAGTGAAATAAAATTACATCTTTATGAAATTAATCTCAAGTCATCATAACATATAAATGGTACCTATGAAATAATCATGTTCATGAGTGATATATACATCATTTTTTTACATGATGAGCCCATATAATCTATTATAATGAATGAAATGATCATAACATAATAACATCTAAGATTAAAAAAATGGAATCTGAAGCTATCATGATAGCATATATCATTTATAGAATTATTTCAAATGTCAAAATTCTCATGAAAAGTAATAATATAGATAATAATATAATTATATGTCTTAGTTAAATGTTCCATACATTATGTGAATCACGTCATGACCTTATAAATCATACATATAAGAATACTTATGCCCATATGCATAAAAAATTTCACACCCCAACCCTTTATTATACCTACCATGTTACTTAGGTAAGACATAGTTCCATACATGATTAGAAAACTAATATCCAATCATAGCTTAACATGAATATATAATCATGTAATTATAAACAAATCATTTAAAAATATCTTTTAGAAATAAATAAACATTGTGATATAATAATTCCATCTCATCACATATTAAATAGGTCATATGAAAATAAAAGAGCTGGCCATAATCATGATCTTCATATCATCTTATTAGCCATATAATAACATTAAGTAATTAAAAATTTATATATATGAGTGATATATGTCAATAACAATCTATGATAAGCTTGGAAACAAAAAACCAACAGAAGCAATATAGTGATATGAAATTATAAAAGTGGAAGAAAGGTACCCAACCACCAAGAAAAATTACCATATATTCTATAGAAGAACATAGATATCAATAAAAAGAAGAATTACAACTTATAGTAAGATACTCATTTGTTAGAGGAAGATTTTTTTTTTAAGGTATTCATTATGTGGTATCAAGAATTAAAACTTGTGTAAGAGAACCCATTTGTTAGAGAATACATTTGATCATCTCCTAATTATGATACCTATTTATTTGGAAGAATATTTATGTATTACAATATTAACAATATGTATTTTTATAGAATAATATGCAAGGAGAGTCGATTATGGCGCCACAACCACCTGCTCTCTTTCAGCTTGTAGGTTAATCAAATGTATCACCTCGTGTCCTTAGTTAATCCCAAGCATCATAATTTTACACCTAATTCAACATCCATACATATTGTTATAGAATTGATGAATGATATATGTGGTTCCGATAGTGTAACTACTACAATAGTCCTAGATGAAATATATAGAAAGAAATCACCAAAACATAAAAGAAATACATATTTATTTAAATAACATATTATGATTAACTCATGTTTATCAATATATATGATCATATTCCATTAATGTGTGTACAATATAACCATATAAGTTATTTATATCACATTCATTTAAGCTTGTATCTATTCAACAATATATCTAACTCCTCAATAGCTAATATTATATCTCAATCCTATAATAATATATGTGTGTGAGAGAGTGAATGAGAGAAAAAAAAATAGTTTATAATAATATTAACCAATGTTAAATATATTCCTTATTTGTAATAAAGAATTTTATAATTTATTTGTTTCAAGCTAATCTATAATATAATGAATATACAATTATATTGAAAGAGCAATAAGACTTCTTCATGTCAATTAATTGCATAAAATAATGGTATAAAATCATCTTAATGCATCACAGAGATAATCATCAACACAATAATTCATCAAGACTAAGACTATGGTCAATGTAGAAAATTTTAAAAATTATGTAAATTCTTAGATAACAAGAAAGTTCTAACACTAAATATATACATTCAAAAATAAAGTTATGTACACAACCCAATGTAGACCACAACTATATCAAGGCACATGATGATGTAGAAGTTGGGATGCAAATCATTTCAAAGCACCCTAAAAAATGTTCTCATCGTTGATGGGTTAATTATAAGTTATAAGATTGAAAACAAAATCATGTCAAAACTCTTCAGTGTTAAAGAAAAATATAACTATTAGGCACATCTAAAATAAACACTCATTACGCAACCCATTGTTAAGCAGATCTAATGTAAGATGTGGGAGAGTATAGAAGCGAGGCATTAAAAATACATCATGCTAATTCATGGTGGCAACTCCATCAAAAGTATTGAATTTTTTGGACATGTGGTATTATGGAACCTATGTAAGATGTGGGAAAGTATAGAAGCGAGGCATTAAAAATACATCATGCTAATGCATGGTGGCAACTCCATCAAAAGTATTAAATTTTCTGGACATGTGGTATTATGGAACCTGGTTTAATTTGGGTTATGCTAGTGAATGAATTGGTATAAATATCCATGGAGATGTGATACGGTTACATTAATCTAAAATTTCAATAAGGCCATTATTATATAAAGGAGGATGTGGTCATAGATATTAGTAAATTTTGGTGGTCATAGAATTATATCACGAGGATATATATATAATATTTAGAATATTTATCTATTTTATTAGGGATAAATATATTTTTAAAGAATTTGAATGAAATATAGTAGTCTTGATTTTACTTGTGTAGTGGGTATGAATCAATATATTGTAATCTTGAGAGGTGGGTGTGGGAGAATCAGATAAAAATGTTTAGGATATTATGAATTTGAATGTCATAGTTTTGTTTTGGGTTATTTATAGGTCTTTAATATAAAATAAATTAAAATTTAATCATCTATGATTCTTGAATACATTAAATTGATGTTAGTTTGAATGATTCTTTTTTTAATCTTTAGTATAATAGTTTGTAGTTTTTAAAAATTGTGACCTAAATAAATTAGTTGTTCAACCATAAAAAATGTCAATTTATATCAAAGATATGTATGGCAGTCATTGCATTGTATAAACTCACACTTGTATACTACCATATTGTAGTTCTAGATTGGGTCGTCAATGTTAAATTTTTTTATTGTTGGCTATTAATTTTTAGTAATACTTTTTTTGATTTTTAACATGTAAATAAAAATGTAGAAAAGAACTTTACATGTTAATAACCAAATCAAACGATGGGCTTGTATTAAAAATTAATGTATTTATGAGAGCATAACATATGAGATAAATATTATTATTGTGTTGAAAGTATGCATAAATCACAAGTTTATGCATATAAATCTATTTTATTATGTCCATTCTTCATAATTCCATGATGTAGAGAATGTTCTTAACTTGTTCTTATAATAAATAAATGAGCTTTGCATTTAATGTTACCTGATTAATGATTCACATTAGATATTAGAGAGTCAATATGATCATATTTTCCCCTCTTCTAGTGCATGGTGAATATTGGTGTGTCTATTTCATATAGATTTTGGGTGGTGGCATGGATCCATTAGCTTGCTAGTGATGAAATAGAAATTATAAAGGATGAGTAGTCAATGAATTGAAACAATAACATAGGTATAGTTTGCCACATTGGAAAGTTTGCTCTAAAAATATTTATTTCACTACATTATATGTCATTAATATTTTTTCCCCATATTTTAATGTGTATGTAAGGATGAAGTTATTCCTTTGATATATTGTTGACTCAAACTAAGGTTTCATAGTTATAACTTTTTTTAATAAAAAATAAATAAATATGGGGCTGGTTGTTTGTAGAAATATAATAGCACATTTGACAAAGAGGTAATTGTCACTTGTTGTAGGCTCTCTTAGTCAATGAATATTTTTAATTTAACTGACAAGCTTGCCAAAAAAAAATAGGGCATGTTTTACATAGTTTTATAATGTTTCAATTAAATATTTAATGTTGATATACTTTTCTAACATGTTTTAATTTTTTTTAAATTTTTTACAGGGTTTACCAAGGAACATTAAAGACATATATGAGTTACAAAATGTCTAAAAATATTTTAATCATTATTTCCATTGTAGTCCATGTTTCATTTTTTATTATTTCCTTTTATTTAACATATAATTTATAATGAAAAAATGTTTTTTTAATATTTTTATAGAATTGATTAAAATTACAAACATATTTTTTGAAATTCTTGTTTGTTTCTAGTTTTCTTTCTCTTTTGCACATCAGTAAGACAATTACTTTGCTTTATCAGTGTTTACATTACACCTCTTTCATGCAATTTTTAGAATATAAATATTTAATAGAATATCAATAATACATATATATGAGGGAGATATAAAGTGATTAAAAAATACTATATATTTTGACCTTCAGCTACTCCATTTATATGTATAGTGAAGCATGGCCAAGGCCTTTTTGGTTGGATGGCATTTGTGGAGGTATTCTATTGCGACCCACGAGAGTGTGTGTGTGTGTGTGTGTGTATATATATATATATATAATTAAAGACATTAGTTAAGAGTGTATAGTTATCTTTTTTTATTTTAGGCTGAAAATTTATTTAATCTTTCATTGTTATGAACTATTATGTGATCATGCCACTTGGTGCAGATTCCACTGAAAAAAATTTCACTATGTGGCCATGGCATATAAGACTGGATGATATTTGGGCTCGATCGAATATAAAAATGAGTTAAAAAATAAATGCGTTCATTGACTACATGGGAAAAAATAAATTCTAAAAGTCAACTTTTCCATTCTGTGACCTCAAGACCACATGGTGAAGACACATTGATAAACTTAGTCCACCTAATTTTCTTAGGCCGCATGTTTGAATAAATATGGTGGACCTCAATGCCTTTATCTAAAACACCACATGAATGCATGGTGCCAAATCTGTAAAGAGTATTAAAGTTCGTGGACATGTGGTATTATGGAACCCAATTTAATTTGGATTGTATTTGCGAAGGAATTGGTAGCAATATCCATAGAGATGTGATAGGATTACATTAATCTATAATCTAAATGGGGTCATTTTTTTATATATGATAAGGTGGTTTGAGTCTATAATAAATTTTCGTGGTCATATAATTAAACTATGAAGATATTATATATATGATTAATTTGAGAATACTTTTCTAATTCATTATGAATAAATACACTCTTAAAAATTTCAATAAAAATAATTTAACTTTAATTCTATATGTAGAGTTGGCATGAGTTGATATAGAGGTAGCCTAAAGAGTGCATTAAAACATTAAATAACAACATTTAAAATGTCAAGAATTTAGATAATATGAATTTGTTTTAGCTTATTAACCACATGCCCTGGCAGGGTTGTAATCTAATATATACTTAAAGAGACACAAAAATGAACTCAATAAATTATCCATATTATTATAGGTGAAGGTGCAATATTATTTTTATGTTGATATTAACTTTACGTATATATGTTTCTTGAGTTATAGGCTTATACGTTTTCGATAGGTACAATTAAATTAATTAAAAGACGAATGAAACATTGTAGTTGGATTTGTCACCTCTGTTTTGCCGTTTTGTTACATGCCGCGGGTGTAGCTGGGTATGACGCCACTCTGGCATAACTAAAACAATAGCGCAGATGAAATGTGGATTATACCTATTTAATGGACGCGGAGAAATTCGAAATTGCATTGTGATAAGTTGATAACTACGTGGGATACCAAGACGTAAAACACATTCCTGGTATTTGGTGCTCGTCATCCTTTGCTGTCAACCACAAGAAGTCATTTTTTTATTGCAATATTACAACATTTTGCTTTAGCTGGTATTGGTGGGTAACTAAAAATAGTTTTTAATTAAACTGAAATTCTTATTTACCATTTCCGAGTTCCCGTCTGAGAAGGGGAATTCACGTATGAAGGTATAGGGATGCCATGTTTTAAGGTGAATGGCAGAAATCGGTTCTCCTTGGGATGAGTTGAATTTTGCCAGCAGATCAATGCGTGAATTGCGATAAATTTTAATAATAAAGTATCTATTTATTGGGTTTTAAGCACTTATAAATAGATGTCCAAAGCTGCCAACTTGAAGGGGAGTAAGGATGCAAATAGTTATTACAATGCGGAGGACTGGTCTCTGACATTTTTAGTTGTGTCCAAAGACAACATTGCAACAGTGAGAGAGTAAGGTAGAACTAGAAACTTTTCTCTACAGAATCTATCTCCAAGTGTAGTTTATAACCCTGTATACTGTCTATGATCAGATCTATTCATTTTATGGTTTTGGTACATTGCTGCATCTGTATTGTTTGGATGCACTTTCTCGTCTAGTTTTCTGATGAAATTATGGTTGTTCATGTGCAAATTAGACGAAATCACCAATTCTAGTGGAAAAAGAAGTAGGGAGATCAAGATTTGGAACTGAGAGCTCAATGGGTTTTGTGCGGCGTTGCATTGTTCATGTGTATCTCATCATAGCATTTTTCGGGTTTTCTGCTCTAGCAGAAGATCCATATAAATTCTTTACATGGAATATTACATTCGGTACAATATGGCCTCTTGGTGTCCCTCAGCAGGTGATTTTTCTTTTCATTTTTTTAATTCCAGATTTTCTCATAATGCATTTAATTTGTGACCATCGTTAGCGAATTGCCCACATCACTCTTATCTCTATTGTTTTTGTTGTTGTTGCAGGGAATTCTAATCAATGGTCAGTTTCCTGGACCTCAGATTGACAGTACTACAAATGACAACATCATTGTTAATGTATTTAATAACTTAGATCAGTCTTTCCTCTTGTCATGGTAGGTTCGCAATCTCCCCTCTTTGCATACTTTATAGCGACTTGTAATGCACTGAGCTGACAAACATGTTATGTTGCAGGAATGGGATACAACAGAGGAAAAACTCCTGGCAAGATGGAGTTTTTGGAACCAATTGCCCCATACGACCAGGCAGAAACTTTACGTACAAGTTTCAGGTGAAGGATCAGATTGGAAGCTATTTCTACTTTCCATCAGTGTACTACCACAAGGCAGCAGGAGGTTTCGGAGGCCTTAAAGTTCTGAGCAGGCCCGGAATCCCTGTTCCGTTCCCTGATCCTGATGGTGACGTCACCCTGCTTATAGGTGACTGGTACAAGATCAATCACACTGTGAGTTATTATGGCCAAGAAGTAAAATGAAAACTTTGTCCCTATTCATATTATTTTAGCTTCTGCGAGCGTTTTCTTAGAATACTACTCTTTAACTAGTTGTTACTTTTTGTCGCAGCTCCTGAGGAGAGCGCTTAACTTGGGTAAATCTTTGGGTAATCCTGATGCTGTTCTCATCAATGGCCGAGGGCCAAATGGCTTTTCATTGACGGTGGATCAAGGTAGGATCTAGTTGGTATTGATGAATCTGACTCCAAACAATGCCTTTTTTTTATCTATTTGAGATTTGGTTGCTTTTCATTGTTTTCAAGCAATTCTCTGATATCTGTTTGTTTGCAGGGAAAACATATCGTCTTCGGATTTCAAATGTGGGATTGTCATCATCTCTCAACTTCAGGATTCAGGGTCACACGATGAAGCTTGTTGAAGTGGAGGGGTCTCATACTGTTCAAAACCCCTATGAATCTCTAGACATCCATGTTGGTCAGAGTTATTCTATCCTTGTCACTGCTGATCAGCCACCCCAGGACTACTACATGATTGCATCGACCCGTTTCACCAATCCTATTCTCACTGGTGTAGGCATCTTTCGCTACAGCAATTCTCAGAAGAGTGTTTCCGGACCTATTCCAGGGGGTCCGACCATTCAGATTGACTGGTCGGTTAACCAGGCAAGATCCATAAGGTTTGTTTATGATGCTTCTTGATTGACATCCAGCATCTTGTTTGGCTTTATTTAAAAAATGAGTAAACATGCATAATGTATCTGTTCGGAAAATCAACTCCAACTCTCTCAAATGCTTTTATAAAAAGCAAATACAAATGCCATGTAATCAAGGGATTGTCTGCATATATCTGATCAGCGGATTTTTATTTGTAATGAATTTTTTTATAGATGCGAAGGGCTAATTTGTTATCCCATATAAAGATGTTTTTGTTATCCATGATAATGGGATATGGACATGGCTACGAAATTTGGGCATAGCTACGAAAATTGGGATGAAAATGAGCATAATATTCCTATAATGGGAGAAGCATCCGGATACGTTTGTCAAGCTGGCCTATAATGGGAGAAGCATCCGGATACGTTTGTCAAGCTGGCCTCGGAGGAGGACTGCAATATCTTTTACGAAATATGTAAATAGTTAGGGGATCAAATCACTCCATATTGTTTTGGTTTCTTAAACAATTCTATGTAAATATTGTGCAGACGGAACTTAACAGCCAGTGGACCTCGCCCTAATCCCCAAGGATCATACCATTATGGTAACATCACCATTGCTCGAACTCTCAAGCTCGCAAACTCTGCCCCCTCAATCAATGGGAAACAATGTTACGCAGTGAATGGTGTTTCTTTCCAGCGCCCTGGCACACCATTGAAGCTTGCAGATTACTATGATCTTGGAGGAGTGTTCACCTTGGGAGGCATTCCTGATAGTCCTGATGGTAGATCTCCTTATTTACAGACCGCTGTGATCTCCGGAGAGTACAAGGCTTTCATTGAGATTGTGTTCCAGAACCATGAAGATACCATACAGTCGTGGCATTTGGATGGATACTCCTTTTTTGTGGCAGGGTAAGTTGCTATTTTCAAGTTTGTGATGCCTTTGCTTTTCTGATTTTCCATTAAATTTCTATTTTGGACCTTTCCTGATGGGAAATTGCCACTGCCATAGCTTGCGACTCTTTTAAAGGCATCCAGGCACAAATTTCTAGAAGACACGTAGGGTGGTGATTAGCCCTTAGCCATGATGGTGATTAGCACTATGAGAACAGAACATTACTATTGAACCGTTTTCTTGTGTAACAAAAGTCGGTCTTTCAACCATAACCAATTTGGCAGTGAACCACATACCCATGTCGCAAAATTTAGTTCTTTCAATATTGGTTGACGCGACCCGATTGAATCCAAGGCATAGTCTTTGTTTCGAATGATTCTGATCTTGAGTTAGTGAGGACAAGGATTAAATTTGACGGCCGTATGAATGTTTGTAAAGGTATTTAAACAACACGTGTTTGAATGTACCAGAATGGATGGAGGAGAATGGACAGAGTCAAGCAGGAAGGGCTATAACCTATTCGATGCAATTTCTCGCTGCACAACACAGGTGGGTAATCAAATGAATCGATGTTCAACTATTTATGGAATGCTATTCAACAATAACACCCACACACCTGATTCCAATTTAACATGATAGAATTTAATATTTTGCTTGATGGGTTTTTCAGGTGTATCCAAAGTCGTGGACTGCCGTTCTCTTAAGTTTAGATAACGCAGGAATGTGGAACCTAAGGTCAGAAACATGGGAAAGGCAATACCAGGGTCAGCAAACCTACCTGAGGGTAAAATCTCCAGTGAAATCACTGAGAGACGAATATGATATTCCTCTCAATGCTCTGCTCTGTGGAAAGGCCAAGGGCTGTCCCCGCACTCTACGTCCTTAATCACATGTTTGCTCCCTTGTTGCAGTCGCTATAGAGTGACAGGTTATTTATTTGTCGTTATTGTTTCTCCATGGTGGCCGCAATTCTATTTTTTCGGCCTATAATAATAAAAGCTTCATGCTTCGCAGTTTTAAGGGTTAGTATGCAAAAATGAGATATTTTTTTCCCTTGCCTCGGATTTAGAATATGTTTTTTTTTATAAACATAATACAAAATGAGATATTAAAATGATTTTATATTTATTGGTAAGAATGATGGTATCATACAATTGTCAAATGTCTCATCCAAGATCAAACCTTGCCAAGTGTTTAAAGCCTCCATCTTGATTTTATGAAATTAAATGGAAGGTATGGGCCCAACCATATAAGTAGGATTTTTTTTTTTTTTTTAATAATAATCTTAAATTCATCCGAACTAAATACAAACCATACAATTTGAATAAGTAAAAAGGTAGTACTTCATCTTCCACCCACCTCCACCACATCCTTCATATTTTTTAATCAAAACAAAAACAGTGAAATAGATATAATTTTTACTAATATCTCTAAAACCAAATGGTCTATGCGATCAACATATACAACCATATTAGCTAGTATATATGAGGTTCATGTGGTACAATATCATTTTAGTTATTATATATGAAGCTCATGTGATATGATATTAAGGAATGATTTTCAAAGATATGTATGAATTTTACCCTAAACATTGTTATTATTATTATAAAGTTTTGTTTTCTAAAATCATTAAAATTATGTAACTAAAATTTATTTGAAAAAAATGGATATTGTGAAACATAAAATAGATGGAATAGCCACAAGTTGATAAATTTTTAAAATTATAGAAATGCATCTTTAATATTTAAGGGATGAATGAGTTATTTATGATTTGTAGATTGTTCATTGTATTAGGATGGATTTGATGCTTGATTCTTGATTGATGAATTTTTCAAAGATATATTAAAGGTTATGCATATGTGATCAATAATTCTTATATTTTGAATATATATCCTCCATATTTTTAAAATACATATTTTTCTACATATGTTCTCCTCCCCATGCCATTCAATTTGGTATTTTTAATCATTAAATGTGGCAGGTAGAATGTCTAAAGTCATGTTTTTTCCTTATCTTCACATAACTCACCAAAATGTACATGTAAAGGAGAAGGGATTCAAGTAGTTTGATCAAAAAATCTCAATGGATTTACAAATATGTATCTTGTGTGTTACAATCAGATCCAAAGTAGTTCTTGTGAAATGTAAATAGACTATTAAACAAGGGTTTTAACCAACTCACCTCTAGAAGTGGTCATGCAACTACATAACCATTTTCCTAAAATTATTAAACAAGGGTTTTAACCAACTCACCTCTAGAAGTGGTCATCCAACTACATAACCATTTTCCTAACCCTTCTTTGATACAAGATGATATTAAACATTTAAGGAAACTCTTTAAAATTAAAACTACATATTTTTAAAGTATGCCTAAACTTAAGATGAGGAATGATTCTCCTTGATGTTATTGTCTTGCTATTACTTTCTACCTCTTACTTGATAAAATGATGTGGAATAATTTGTATATATTGGACTCTTTAAAACATGACACATGCAATGACCAATTATATAAAAGAGTAATATTAAAAAATTGAAGGATGAGGAAATTAGGCAAAGATAGAAGGACATGTAAAAATAAAGGGGACAAAATTGGTGGTAGAACTATGACTAGCAAAAATTTTCCAAGAGAGACATATGTCTAATAAAAGTTCAAACATCTTATAAAATATGTAAATAAGGCTCAAAAGGTGAAATTTCATAACACCAAATATATATTCAACGTATAAGGTTAGATATAGACTAATGTGGAGAGGGATATTTCCTAAAAATATTTAAATATAGACAAGAGGATCAAGTTTGAAAAAATGGGTAAAATTAGGATCTTGCACCAAGTTTGGGTGTCTACATCATGTCATGATTTTGATGTGCATATGTGAGTGAATGGATGTATGCGACAACATATAAAAAGTAAATAATTTAAGCATGCACCTTGAATTATATAGGGAACAAAAGAGGCATCACATTATTGAGCTAAGGTCTATCCTTTACGTTAATTTGTTATATATTAAAAAATTTGCTCTACCTGCATAAAGGAATAATTTTATAAAGTATTCAATGTCAAATCAATGTGAAAAATATAATAATGTGAAAATTTTTAATTGAAAGGAGAATAAGAGGAATAATTACACCTAGTGTTAGCAATGTAACCTCTTCTTGCAACAAAACATGGTTTCAATGACAATTTTTTAGGATTTTTACAATCCTATCCAATTATTGAAAAAGAAAGTAGATAAGTGGAACATTTTTGGTATTATCATCTTATTTAAGTCTAAAAAATGTCAAAAGGTGTGAATAAGTTTGAAAATTAAAAAAAAATGCATGTAACCATTGCATAATATAATTATATAAATATCTGGAGATTATAACCTTTGACACACATCATCATGTAGATCTCAATATAAATATGTGCATCCTCAAATGATTGTGAAATGCATGAGGAGGTGAGAAATGACATGCCTAATGTATTATTGATATAGTAGATGTAAAATTAATTTTTTTCATGTGAACGCATACCATATAGAAGAAAAAATGCATCACTCATAATAGAAAAGTGTGGGGGTAAATAGTATGTGCCAATGAATGCTATATTAAAAAATATATAATAGTTGTACTTAAGGATAAGGGTATGATGTCCCTAAATGGATAAACAATAATGGACAACTAATATGCATTGAATGTCACAAATGTACCCCTAATAGGTATATATGAATGAATGAAACACATAGAAGTAGTATGTCCCAATAGATGTATGATAAGGACCATGGAAATGTAGAAGCACAAGTATAGTATTTTCAAAAATAATAGCATGCATGGTGTCTTATGCTAATTTAGATTAATTATTTTTATATAATTAAGAATATAAACTATGTATATTCAAATTCCACAATGTATGAAAATTGATCATATATAAGAATGTATAAAAATAAAATTGATTTGATAAGGGCACTTGATAAATATGGATAACACAACAAAGCATTAAATACATAACCATTTTTAATACTATGTAAGATTAATAATGATGGAAGAATTGAAAGAAATAAAAAAAGGACTATGATTCACTTAGTGTAGGATATGGATATTTATGTGTTAATATTGTACCATCAACTGCAGGTCAGTAGTGTCAAAAGGTATGTTCTTGATCATATGGTTCTATATTTTTAGGTTTTAATTTTTAAAACATGTGAAAATTCACCTTTTTGTTCACATATTTGCATGATCCTAAAGCATGATTATGCATGTAGTATTCTTTGTCCTCTTATAAAGGGTTAAACACATATAATGGCTTTAGAAGTGTAATGAGATGAGTTTACCCAAATCACTCCCATAGATTATTGACCACTTGACACATACCCAATGATCAGAAGAGGGAATTAAAGCCATTGATCTAGGTGGATCCATGTACCGTTCTATTTTTTAGAGTATTCAAATTTAGTTCAAATCATTTTCACATTGTATTACTCATCAAGAGCTTTCTAGTGCTTTTCACGGTTTGAAAAATGGAGTCTGAATGCTCAAGATATAGCTAGTTGAAGAAATCATGTGACAGGGATGTCAAAAATGACGTGGCACAATTGAGAAATGCCAAGTGGACCAATCTCCATTTGACACAGCAAATAATTAAAGGGAAAAAAATATTGGTTAGGTTTTTTTTTATGCACATGGTATTTGATAAATTCAAATGTATTAAAGGTGCCAAACCTCCACACCACCCACCAAATACTCCACTAAACATGAATCTAGGTGTTTGAAAACTTTAGCAACTTGCTATATTAAGCATGCAAAATAACCATGCCCAAAAAATGTGGGACAAAAAGCCTTGGTCAAAGCATGCCCATGGAGGAAGGACACCCTTGCCCGCTTCCCTAGGCACCTAGAATGGAGGAGAGAGTTTTGAACTTGAGACCTGCTGCCTAAAAGGCTAAGGTCCTGACCGCTTCAGCCATAGTGGCTGAAATGTTATAAAAAGGAGTTATTTTTACTTGTATTGACACGAATTTTTGACTGTGTAAAGAGAATTAAGAGGATTAGAGCCTTGCTTTTGCCTTGTACGGCCTTGGGCTTTTGTTTTCAGGTCTAAGAAAAATATTTTTAGGTATATAAAGATCAAAGAAGGTGAAATTAAAGATTTGTAAAGGTTTTGAAGCCATTTGTTGCAGCATTTTTATAGAATGGTCCTCACTATTGGGTGGACCCAGAGATGTAGGCTATTGAAGCCGAACTCTGTTATCAACTTGCTGGTGTTATCTTTGATTTTCTCTGATTATTATTGCATTCTAATCTTCATTTTAATTTTGATTTTACTTTATTTATGAAAAATTAACCACAAGAAAGTGAAAATTTGAAGGATCTCATAAACATGAACAAGTGATTTTTGAATGTAATACACTTTTATTTTCAGTTTATAGATCAGATTTTTGGTATCAGAGTGGTTGTTATTTAACAATGATTGCTAGTGTATGTTGACAAGGTCTAAATTCCAAAAGGGTGAAGGAAAACTCGTTGAGTATAATCTAGAGATTGGTTCAAGGTGTGCTTCAAGGATGGCCGAAGAAGAGATGGAATCCGAACAAGCTTTCCGTCAAGCTTTCATGGACATGAGAAGCATGGTTGAGGAACTATACCATGAAAAACAAAGGAAATCTGAGAATGAAAAAGAAGGTGATTCACGAGAATCAAAAGGTAAAGAAACCAAAAAACCTTCTCCATTGGATGACGGTAAAAAACTATGGAATCTCTCCCTTCACTAAAATTGGATATTAAGTTTGAATTACCAATGTTTAATGGCAAATTTAATGCCGAAAAGTTGGATAATTGGGTCAAGCAGTTGAAGTTTATTGCAGGGTCCAAAAGATTGCAGGGGATGAATCAAAAATTTATTTGGCTACTCTTCGTATGGGAGGTACAACTCTCATCTGGTGGGAGAGTAAGTTGAAGGAAGCCAAGCTTTAAAAAGGTAACTCAATTTCTACTTGGAATGAATTTATTGAATAACTCAGAAAGCAATTATATCCTTTAGGCGATATGCAACAAGCCATGATGGATTGGCAAAGTTTCAGACAAGGAAAAGGCCAAAGTGTTCAAGATTATACATAAGATTTTAGGAAAAAGGCTTTACTTTTGAATGTTCCTTTATACACACAAGAAACACTGCTAAAATATATAGGTGGGTTGCATAGTTACTTAAGACATATGATTCTTATGTTCAATCCCACTAATTTAGATGTAGTATGTATTCAAGCCACTCATTTAGAGGCTAGAGGAAAACAATCAAAAGAATCTTTTCCTAAAGTAAAAAGTAAGCAATCTAATGTTAAGCATTCCAAAGGGGAAAGTTCATCAGGAAAGGGTAAATAGAAATCCACTTATACTATTAAAAAAGAAGAAGGAAAACCATTTTGTAATCATTGCAAGAAAAATCATGATGAGTCTAAGTGTTGGAAACTACATCCTGAGTTAAGGCCTAAAAAGTTTCAAAAGAAAGAAAAGAAGGCTAATGCTATGGTTTAGGACTTAAGATCAGATTCAGGTGATGAAACTAAGATCACAGCTATGGGTTTACATAATGATTTTTCTCTTTCAATTTCTAGCACTAAGTCATCAAATGATGCATCTTCTTCTAGACAGAATTCTGTGCATGTTGATAAGAAATGAAATGAATTGTTCCACATTAGAGTTGTTTCAAAGCATACTAAGATTGACACTCTATTTGATAATGGTTCACAAGCAAATTTAATTTCTGAAGAGGTTGTTAAGAAGCTAGGCTTACAAACCAATCCCCATTCGAAGCCTTATCCACTAGGTTGGGTGTGTGACAATGTCAAGCTACAAGTCTCACAAACTTGTAGGCTAAGGTTTGCCATCACATCCAAGTTCGTAGATGAGGTTGAGTTGGATGTTGTTTCATTGGACATATGTGGGATTGTTTTGGGAAGCCCACATCTTTATGATAGAAAATCAATCTTCTATAGAGAGGAGAATAAGTACTTGCTTGTTAAGGATGGCATTGAATATATAGTTAGAGCACATCACATTAGAACAAGTCTTTCCTTGGTTACAGTAGGGCAAATGAAAAGACTAGTTAATTCAAGCAAGACTTTTTGTCTCATGTTGATTAAGTATAAGGAAAAAGAATATACTCAAGATTTCAAAAAGTGTGATCTTAGACACAAGAATGAATTGGTTGAAATCATTTCTACTTATGATGATGTGTTTTAGGATCCTAAGGGCTTACCTCCCAAAATGGGAGTTCAACATAAAATTTAGATATTGTAGGATTCTCCTCTCCCTAGCATTGGCATGTACAGGTTATCAGTGGTGGAAAATGAGGAAATCAAGAAATAGGTAATGGATCTATTGGATAGAGGTGCTATTTGTCCATGTTCATCTCCTGTTGGTTTGCCAATTATTTTGGTGCCAAAGAAAGATGGCACTTGGTGATTGTGTGTTGATTTTCGTGCCTAAAACAAAATTACTATTAAGAATCATTACCCTCTTCCTCGTATAGATGATTTTTTAGATCAATTAAAACATGCTATTTATTTCACTAAGTTGGATTTGAGAAGTGGATATCATCAAGTAAGAATTAATGAAGGTGTTGTATGGAAAACTGCCTTTAAGACAAAACAGGGATTGTTTGAATGGCTTGTTATGCCTTTCAGGTTGTGTAATGCCCTGGCTACATTCATGAGATTGATGAATGATGTTTTTAGACAATTCTTTAATGATTTTGTTATAGTTTACTTAGATGATATATTGATTTTCAGCAAGTCATGGGAAGAGCATGTGATCCACATTAAGAAAGTCATGGATGCATTACGAAGGGAAAAATTTTATCTGAAAATGTCAAAATGTGAATTTGGCAAAACCTCTTTGATATACTTGGGTTACATTGTAGGACATGGTGAATTAAAAATTGATCTTGCAAAAGTGGTAGTTATTGTTAATTGGCCTACACCCACTAACACAACTAAGGTTAAGAGTTTTCTTGGTGCAGTATAGTTTTAAAAGAAGTTTATTTCTCAATTTTCATATATTGCATCACCTTTGCATTCTTTGACAAGTGTGAAACAGGTCTTTCAGTGGGGAGGCAAACATCAAAAAGCCTTCGATACTTTGAAAGAAAAGATAAGTACTGCTCTGGTCTTGGCACTTCTTGATATACAACCATTTGAGATCGAGACAGATGTAAGTGAGTATGCAATGGGAGCTATTTTAATGCAAGGTAAGAAACTAGTTTATTATCATTCTGAAACCTTTACAAGTGCAGTAAGAAAATATCCAACTTATGATAAGAAATTGTATGCATTGGTTCAAAGTGTTAAAAAATGGAAACATTACTTAATGGGCAAAGAAATAATAATACATATAGATCATCAGCCCTTACAGTATCTCCAATCACAAACTAAGCTACAACAGTGTAGACATTTTCGTTGGATGGGTTTCTTACAACAATTTCATCTTGTGATCAAGTATAAAAAAAGAATTCAGAATAAGGTTGCAGATAGGCTATCTAGGCCTCCTATGGTTGTTGCATCTATTCTTTTACAACATGGTTCATTGTCTCATGAAAGTTATAAAGAACAATATGTGAATGATCTTGATTTTCAAGATGTTTATAAAGACTTGATGAGTAGTAGACAAGTAGAAGAATTGGACTATCATGTACACAATGATCTTTTGTTTCATTTGGGTAAACTATGTACTCCTCAAAATGAGAGGGTGCACATGATTAGAGAAGCACATACTTCTCTTATTTTTGGTCATTTTGGAGTTGCTAAAATAGTTGCACATTTGAAAATGTATTGTTATTGGCCTCGTATGCAGGAAAATGTTGCTAAATATATAAGGGGATGTGCTCTTTGTGCCACAAGTAAACCTAGTAATAAGAAATTGGGACTTTACACTCCTCTACCTATTCCTACTCGCCCCTGGGAAAGTATCTCTATGGATTTTGTGGGGGGATTGCCTATGACACAAAGAAAACATGACTATTTATATGTGGTTATGGATAGATTTAGCAAAATGTGTGTTTTGATTCCTTGCACTAAGCAGATTACTAGTGAAGGCACTGCATATTTGTTCTTTAAACATGTATGGGTTCATTTTGGTTTGCTACTTCAATTATTTCTGATCGATATTATCAATTTATTGGGGAGTTTTGGTCAACTTTATGGGGACTAATGGACACTAAATTAAAAAAGAGCACTGCATTTCATCCACAAACTGACGAATAAATAGAGGTTGTGAACTGCACTATGGTACATTTGCTTAGGGGTTATAGCAATAAAAATCCAAAGTTATGGGATGAACAATTGTGTTACATATAACATGCATATAACCAGGCACTTCATTCTTCTACTATGAAATCTCCATTTGAAGTTTGTTATGGATACTTGCCTAAATCTCCTCTAGATGTTTGTTATGGATAGGATATAGCTGTTGGTGAACCAAAAGAAGCCATTCGAGCCAAGAAGTTCATTAAACAACTACAGCTCATTCATCAGACTATTCGTACTCAATTGGAGAAAAGTCAAGCCAAGTACAAAGCCAGGCATGACAAACATCGTATTGATCACCAATTTTTTGTAAGTGATATGGTATGGCTTCACATTAGTAAAGAAAGACTGACAGGTGAAGGTAAAAATTTGAAACCAATCCGGTATGGTCCTTTTCGGATAATAGAAAAAATTGGCACAAATGCTTTTCGATTAGACTTACCATCTTACATGCATATTTATTCAGTTGTAAATGTGGAAAATTTGAAATTGTATGAGCCTCCAATGATCATTGATCATGATAAAAGTGTATCCATTCCTTTCATTGATGATTTTTCTCCTGAATATCTAACAAAATTGCAGGAAGATACTATACTTGATAGGAATATGCGGACTTTGTGAAGAGGTAATGTTGAATATCTTCATCTTGGTCTCAAAGGGATGCACCCAAGCAAGGCCAAATGGATGGAAGTCAAAAAGGTGAGGGAAAAATACCCTCACCTCATTACCAATTAATTTCAACTTTCAGAGGTCTAAAAGTTCCCAGTGGGGAGGAATGATCTAGGTGGATCCATGTACCATTCTATTTTTTAAAGTCTTCAAATTCAGTTCAAATCATTTTCACATTGTAGTACTCATCGAGAGCTTTCTATCTCTTTTCATGGTTTGAAAAACGGAGTCTGAATGTTCAAGATATAGCCAGTTGAAGAAATCATGTGACAGGGATGTCAAAAATGATGTGGCATAGTTGAGGAATGCCAAGTGGACCAATCTCCATTTGACACATGGCAAATAATTAGAGGGAAAAAAAAATATTAGTTAGGTATTTTTTTATGCACATGGTATTTGATAAATTCAAATGTATTAAAGGCACCAAACCTCCACGCCACCCACCAAATACTCCACTAAACATGCATCTAGGCATTTGACTAGCTAGGGTGGCAGCCAAAGTTGGCACCCAAATGCTAGGCATTTGAAAACTTTAGCAACTTGCTATATTAAGCATGCAAAACAACCACGCCTAGCAAATGTGGGATAAAAAGCCTTGGTCAAAGCGCGCCCATGGAGGAAGGACACCCTTGCCCACTTCCCTAGGCACCTAGAATGGAGGAGGGAGTTTTGAACTTGAGACCTAGCACCTAAAAGGCTAAGGTCTTGACCACTTCAGCCACAGTGGCTAAAATGTTATAAAAGGGAGTTATTTTTACTTGTATTGACATAGATTTTTGACTGTGTAAAGAGAATTAAGAGGATTAGAGCCTTGGGCTTTTATTTTAAGGTTTAAGAGAAATATTTTTAGGCATATAAAGATTAGAGAAGGTGAAATTGAATATTTGTAAAGGTTTTGAAGCCATTTTTTGCAGCATTTTAATAGAACAGTCCTCACTATTGGGCGGACCTGGAGATGTAGGCTATTGAAGCCAAACTCTGTTATCAACTTGCTAGTGTTATCTTTGATTTTCTTTGATTATTATTGCATTCTAATCTTCATTTTAATTTTGATTTTATTTTCTTTATGCAAAATTAACCACAAGAAAGTGAAAATTTGAAGGATCTTATAAACATGAACAAGTGATTTTCGAATGTAATACATGTGTATTTTTAGTTTACAGATCAGCGACACGTATTTCTTTCCCTTAATGTGAATGTGTTATTATGTTCCTTTGCTTTATGATTGCACCTAGTGATATATCTTTCAACACATGAAAATTCTCCCACTTTACTTAGCTCGGGGTGCTTCATACTTAGATGATGATTTCTCCTTGTTGTTGATTTGAAAATTATAAATAATATGGTATCTTGTAGTAGTGTTTATTTGTGTACTTACTATAATTCTAAGTTACCTAATAACATAGATTTTATTTGTATATATATGTGACCCTTTGGTTGATTTTTCATGCTACTAAAAGGCTATATGTATTGGTTGACCCATTTTAATTATTTGATTTTGAAATATGATTGTTTATAGATAAAGGATAAAACTTTTAGATTTGGTCAGCACCATTTGGGTGATACCATCTTATAATGTTTTTGTCTGGGGGACATGAGAATTGATATTATAATCAAGAGGTGTCTGAGTATGATAGTTTATTAGTTTGGCACAAATTCATAGATTTATTATAAGTGACTGCCATTAACATAGATGGATTACACCCATAAGTATCATGTGGATGTGAGATAATGGTGAATAAGAGTTATAATTCCATGAACACATCATGTAGGGTAAAGGTATGTCATAACCAATAATTCCAAGTGTATAATACCATAATTTAGTATCTAAAATATTATCCCTTTTATTATAGTATTGAAATACAATACATATACTAGAGTAAAATGATAAATATATACCTTAGTGTGTAAAACACATTTTGTCTTTGGTAGAGGGATTTGAAAGTGCAAGTTGCACTGATAAAATTTCCACTAAATATATAGTAATTAATGTCCATATGTTAAATCTAAAATTTGAACTATAATTGAAGCTTGAAACTTAAGAGAAAGGAAGGAGTACACATGTATGTGGGAAAGATTGTGTTTCCATGTAACTTGTTGGAGATGATGCTTCCTTATTGAAGCATTGGAGAATAATTCCTCTTGTTGAACCATTAGAGAGTTATGGGTGATCAAATCTAAATTTATGTAAATATGAAATCCCATGGGATATGAACAAAAATTACTCAATATTCATGAAGTACATATTTGTTCCATTAAGAATAGTTGAACCTCAACCACACTAGCTCAAGTATCTAATATTTATTTAATCATGTACCCAAGGATAATAAGATGGGAACCACATAATGGGTTAGCTATGAATAATTCTAAGGTAATTGAGTGTAATTTAACATCATCCACATTACCTTTAAAAACATAAATCAAATATTACATACGGAATTATAAATTCAAGTTTGCTCACATCGTGGTGCCATCAAGATGTGTTCAAATAAATAATTTTAATATTACTCATTGCAGATGTGTACATATGCATAAACAAGTATCATGCCTTGCTTAATGGGTGGAAAATGATACTTGTAATAATTTTTAAGTGCATGAACTAGAATCATGCCCCACTAAAATATTTCCAATGGATATAAATGTTATGCATCTATATTCTAAATATGAGAACTTGTATCTCAAATATATGTGTATGTGAAAACATGCAATTTATTTTCCTGTAAACTATGTACAACCACATGGCATATGCACTCAATAAAATCTTATTTTTTATTATTTAACTCGTGAATCTTTAAATTGAGTGCACAAGCATGTAATATTCCCTTAAAATTTGGACCAAAGTGTGACAATCTATTTCATATCAAAACCAAATGAGATTTGAATCATTCTGAAATTCATAGAGGGCCATGTCTCTATGATAAGATATGTGTCCCTTTTTAATGATTGATGAATCTTGCAAGTCACTCATCTTAAAAAATAATTAATTTTATCATGTCATGTATAAATAAGTAATCATATCGAATCATGTTAACATGTGGAGAATATGTCATTGTATTAAGTATATGTCATTAAGGCGTGTATGTAACATATGTAATGCATGACATATAAGTGTTATGTCAACATAGATATGTCATTGTGAATGTATTAGTAACCATAATTAATATAATAATTGAATAAGACCAATTAGTAAAATATGAATGATATGAATCATGGCATTACACACAAATGGGGAGATAATGATATGGATCACACCACTATAAATCTAAATAATATCAACAATCTGAGTAGGCAATCTTAAATTAATTTTATCATAAGCATGTAGAGTCACACATAAGGCCAACAGACACATACAAGAAACATAAAGATATCACAACAAACAAGGCCAATGGCCAAACACAAGGGACATAAATATGTCACAACAAACAAGACCAAGAACAACACACAAAGAGCATAAATATGTCACATCAAACAAGGCCAAGGGACACACATGAAGGACATAAATATGTTATAAAAAATAAGGAATATGGACACATGCAAGGGACATAAATATGTTACAATTAACAAGTATAAGGTCCACATGCAAAGAACACAAAGATTTCACAACAAACAAGACCAAGGGACACACACAACAAATATGAATATGGCATACACGAGGCTAAGGCCCACATACAATCAATGATTAACCTATATGGAATCATATTAACATTAATGAAGCATATAAAATAAGTGAAACAAGTCTACATAACACATGTATATTAATGGTAGATCCTAGTAAAGTAATATATCCATGTAGCACAATGTAAGATACGAGTAAATCATAATACATGTGTAATAAATATATTTATCTCAACAACGTAAAAGGTCACATAAATATATAACATGTGATAGTGTAATTGGTATAAGAAGATGCCCCTAACATTGACATGGTCACTAGGTATAAGGAAATTCCAAAAAACCACATATGATGTATACGTCTTGCATCAAACTCATATACCATGAAATGAATGTGTGTATGAAATTAATTTATCATCTACTAAACATGTGATAGATAATATATGTAACTAATGTAGTCTACTAATCATGTCATGCTTAGGTCTTGAATTTTTTATTTTTTGGAATATTTAATTTTTTTTTTTAAATTTTAATTATTTTATGTTTTTGTATTTATGAATTATCTAAAATTTTAAAAGTGTTGACCAATTATCCACTCAATGAGATAGTCATGGTAGGTTCCTATGACATATGGTGTAAGGATCACTAATTATGAGCAAAAATTACCAGATTTATGTGTATTAAAAATTCAAAAGGAGTTGAGTGTTGTAATAAAGATATCGTTATCATTCATATGCTCATGTGTATGATGAATAAATATGAAATGACTAGGACTATATGGGGTTTTTTTTATATTAGGATATTATCGCATTGCCTATTTTTATCATGGAACACACTGAACTATCTATGATACTAATCTAAAATATGTTATAGTAGATAATGTCCACTATGAGTCTTAAGTGACTCTTTGATGTGATAAAGATGTATAACTAGATTTTGAGGAGAGTGGTCTACTTTTCTATGAGTTAAGTGTATATAAATATCATATATTGGTGCAACAACTACCTCTATATAATAATCTTGAATAGGTTTAATAGTTGCCTTTGTATAATGATCTTGAATAGGTGTAGCAACCAATTTCATTGGTGTTAGGGGTAGACGAGGAAATACCAATGTCCTAAGAGGGTACTCATATCAAATGAAATAAATTATGACTAGCTTGTTACAGTGTATATACTTTATACATTGATGTATTGTAGTTAGTATTATTTATATATTTTTTTAATCTAATGTCATCCTAACAACATGTCGAAGCCCCCTATACTTAGTAATACAAGGAATAAAGTATACATTCTCATAGAGCCTATCTTAAGAGGTAGCATTAGATGCTCAAGATTGTTTGTGTCCATTCATCAAATCCCTTAACCACTCTTATAGTATCATATAAATTATATGTCATATATTTCAATTGTGTTGGGAAGTTTAATTATACACACAATTTTGCTTCACCTATTATTGACAATGACACTATGTATGGGTTGCTTAGTAATGTAAACTCGTATGAATAGTATGTGTAAATCTAAGTCATTATTGATAATTTCACTTTTATCAAATTTAGTCATAAATCTTAGTGGTGATTACTTGAATATTTAAAATATTTTTCCATGGTGGTCACAATTCAATGTTTTGGAATATAATAATTAAATATTTTCAATTTAAAGATTATTAGGATTTTTAAATATTCAATGACAACAAAGACAAAATTTATACAAATATGTCTTTAGTTTTATTACATGTTTAAGTCACATATGTATGATAATAAAATTCTCTCTAACCTCTCCATATCTATATGTGTTTATGTATTTTAACATCTCATATATATTATATATGTATTCGATTAATTATGTTTGTAATATATTTTAAAGGATAGTAGTTATAACATTGATTATGTGTGTTTATGTGTTTTAACATCTTATATGTTTTAGGGATATAACATGATATATTCAATTGATATCAATGCTTGGTAATATATTTTAAGGGATAGTAGTTACAGTTAAGTGGGAGAACATTTATAACATATCTAATGCAATGCAACCATAAAATAAAGGAAAGGAAATGATCAAACCTTTTTAAAAGTGTATTGAACATTTATTAGTGTTTAAATTATAGGGTATATTTTATAAGAAGTGTTTTTTAAAACATTTGAAACTACCGTACATTATGGTTTCAAACGTACTTGTGCTTAAATTATAGTATATATTTTACAACATATGAAACAAATTTGCACAACAAAATTATTATGTTTTGGGACTCTTAAATTCAAGAACAAAATGTTCTTTATAAGGTCTACTTATAAGATTAAATGATATCTTCCTAGGTCTATGTTCGTGATATGATAATGGTTTATGAAGTTGCAAAATTATGGGCACATCGCCAATAATTAGACACCTTCTAATGAATGACCTATGTATTAGGACAAAGGCATAATTTTTATAGTAAATTATAATTATTACTTATAGTAGTAACCTCATGTGTAAATATTTTACCTTCCCAACAAAACTTATAATATAAGATACGTATATAGAAGCATATATAATTTGAAGTTGAGAGACAGGAGTATGAATTGGTTATATTAAGGTATAACGTATAGGTCTCACAACAAGAGATATGTTTGTTTGAGTAATCAAAATTTTAAGGAATATTTCATAGTGTAATTTTACAGTAAGATTTTGTATGTTGTATTTTTCATATTAAAGTAGGTTATCTTTTTATATATGTTTTATGTATTTATATTGTTTTTAATTAATATTTATATTTTAAAAAGTTCATTTTTTCAATTAATAGTATGAAAATAGTTTTTTTATTGAAATGTGATATTTGGGTATAATGATACCATTATAATTGTAAAAAAATTACAATAAAAAAATGAAATATAATATATTAAAATATTAATTTATATCTATTATGTTAATTAAGTATATTAAAATAAAAATATATGGAATAATCACATCTTGATAGATTTATGATATTATAGAAATGCAACTCTAGTTTATAAAGAATGATTGAGTTCTCTGTAAAATATGGACTGCTCATTGTATAGTGATAAATTCGACACATGCTTCTTAAATAATGACTATTCATAGAGTATATTATAAGAAATGGCTCCATATCCAAAATATATGTTCCTTGGAGGCAAATCTATGCCATGTACCTTTATAGATTATATTTTTTCTATGTAGGTTCACCTTTTGATGTTGTATAGTCTTGAATTTTTGCTCCTTTGAATGGAATAGGAATAATTTCCTAAATTATGTCTTATTATTCTATGAAATTAATTATTCACAACACACATATAAAACATAAGTGATAGAATTAGTTAGGTGAAAAAATATAAGGAGAATTACAATTATTTATCTCGAATGTAAGAAATAGACCTCACATAGTTTTTATATAATGTAAATATAATGTTGAGAAAGGGTTTCAAACACTTCTCCCTTAAAAGATATGATGTTAATACACAAACATTTTATTAAACCTTCTTTGGTACAAGATAAACTTAAAATTCTAAGATAACTCCATAAAATCAAAATTACATCTTTGTAAAATGTGCTCAAACATGAGATGATTAGTGATTTTACTTGATAATTTTGTCTTGATTTTCATTTGTACATTTTTATTTGTAAATGAATAAGAATGATTTTCATATAAGAATACTTAGTAAATGACACATACAATGGAAAACTAAAATAACAACTAAAAAATAGAATGAGTAAGAACTAAGGCCAAGGTTGAAAGACCCCAAAAAAAAAACAAATGAGACAAATTAGATGGTGGGCATCTAAGAAAAAAATATTTACTATGAGAGATAGATCATTGGTAAGTGTTCAAAAAACTCAAAAATATCTAAATAAATCTCAAAAGATGAAATGAAAGAACAATGAATACATCTTGACTAGAAAAGGTTAAAGTTAGACTAATATGGTGTAAGAATTTTTCTAAACATAGAAAAATATAGTAAAGTGATATATATATATATATATATATATATATATATATATATATATATATATATATATATATATGCCATGGAAAAAGGACATATATCATTTTTTGTGTTAATATAATTCTAGTGCCCCACCTTGAGACTCCTAGTTTTTGGAAGTTGGGAGTCTTCCTTGAAACTATTATTGTATTATGGAATTGAGTATTTATTTATTATTTAATAGTAAAAATTTATTTAATAACTTTATATGTTTGGAATTATATGTGAATAAATATATACATACATATATACATGCATGCAAGCATGTATATAGACTTGAGTATTTATTTATTATTGGATAATGAAAATTTATTTAGGAACTTTATCTGTTTGGAAACATATTTGAATGAATACATGCATGCATGCATATATGTTGTAATGAGATCATGTGTGTATGAGTGTATACATTATTTCTTTGTATCATCTTAGATTTATATCATTAATTTATATAAAATGATGTTTTGGCATTTAACTTATATTTTAAATGATGTTTTATATGATGGAATATGGTTTTTTATTATTATTGATACTGTGGACTCAACCTTATCATGTCATTAAGGTATTGTGATGTATCTGATTTATGTGAAAATTATAATAAGATAGAAAAGGTAAACCAATTGTTCATATGATGACATAGAAATTTGCATAATTTTCATTAAGGTGATATTTAAGTTGACTTAATAGAGTGTAAATAATGGATTCAACATGACAATAAATTCATAAATATTTAACACTCTATGATCATTTTGAATCACCTTAAATACTTGACCCTTAAAAAAACTTCACATGAGAATAATACATGACAAATAAAAATAATAAATAAATTAAAGAAAATGTTACTGAACAAATGGTAACTATAATGAAAATATATTAAGATATATATAAGGGATACCCAACTCCATGTATGATTGAGAGATAATGGTGACAATGATTCCTTATGTCATTGTATATACTTGAGTCAACATAATTTGGAACTCATAATAATAGTATATAAAAATTAGATGGTAAAT
Organism: Torreya grandis; assembly: GCA_037957365.1. NCBI lineage: Eukaryota > Viridiplantae > Streptophyta > Pinopsida > Cupressales > Taxaceae > Torreya > Torreya grandis. The sequence goes on along the minus strand of JARHVA010003822.1, from coordinate 415,335 downwards.
AATGGCTACACACATTACTTAAAAGTGAAGAGAAAAATTGGTTAAAAAGTACTATGAAATTGATAATGAATGTTGGCCTTAAGAATAAAAAAAGGCCCCATAAATTTGGTCACTAATTTAATTAGGAAAAAGTGGAAAATAAATAACTTGGGAACACATATTCATAATGCAGATTATGCACTAACTAATTATGTTACAACATTTCCAAAGGTAATCTTTGTTATTAATTTTTGTAAAACCTTTCCCTTTTGTTTTATTTAAGGTTTGGCTTACCCTAATGATTTTGGGATCTTATTTTATTTTTGAAATTTACATTTTTTTATCTTTGGAATTCATGTGTTTCCCAACTTGTTTAATGAAGTAACTTTATTTATTGATATTTGAATCTTATTTATTTATGGAAATCCTCCTATGTGGATGTTTTTACTTTATGATAATATTTAGATTATCTGACATTTTTCACATCATTATTCTCTTCAAAAAAAAATTTCCAGGCTATAATATATATTTAGGTTGGTTATAAGGTTAAGAATACATATTTTCCCAAAAGAGTAATTATTGGTGACATGATCTAGCCATAGACCAAAATTAGAAAAAATAGCTTGAGAAGTTAAGAAAAAAATCAAATAAGACAAAGGAATTATTAATTGTTATTGTTTTATAGAATATTTCTATTTAATCTTAATTATCACACAAGTATAATCAACCTCATTGAATTGGTAAGATATAAAAAACTAGCAATATTTATACCTAGAATGATCTTGTGACAAGTGTCACACTTAAAATATTCCCTAACTAGAACATGCTTTTGATCAACATTACAACTTATAAAATTCTATGTTTGGAGTGTGACACTAATAATAAATGCACTTATTTATTTTGTGTACACACAATATTAATTAAATACTTCTTAATTAGAGCTTAGAACTACTAAAATAAAGTATACCACTCTATACATTCTTGAATGCAGGTGTGGAGATACCAATGTTGACTTATGGACATATGCTTATGATCTAACAACATAAAAGCTAGACAAAGACCAATATTAGGAAAAATAGCTCAAGAGGCTAAAAACAACACTTAAATAATACCAGATAATTATTAACTATTCACACACACACACACACACACACACACACACACACACACACACACACACACACACACACACACACACACACACACACACACACACACACACACACACACACACACACACACACACACACATTCACTTTTCTACAAGTATAATCAACCTCATTACATAAGCGAGAGAGAATAAACTAAAATGATCTATGCCTACAATGATCTTGTGATAAGTGTCACACTTAGAACATTCTCTATGTATAACAAGCTTGTGATAATAATTATAACTTGTAAAATTTTATATTTGGAGTGTAATACGTTTCACACAAGTAATAAATGCACTAATTTGTTTTTTTCATATAATATTAATTACCAATTTATAAATATTTCCTAATTAAATATTAAAACTACTAAAGTCTAGTCTAATACTCTAATATTTCAATGATAGTTCCTTTGCATTTGTTACATCCATACTACATTGTTATGTAGTTATAGGCATCTTCCATACTGATGGGAGAGGTGGTTAGTTCCCATGGTTGGTGTTTTTAGATGATTTTGACCTGCTCAAGTTTTTAAAAATATACTATATACAATATTATTTCTTAAATAATTATGTGATAACATTCCATATTTCAAAATTTTCATTTCAAGTAGTTATGAGTTTGGGTTCCCCATTTTAATGTGATATTTATTCTAACATTTGCATATTATATTAAAAATTCATGTCATTTATCAATTTAGTTCTGATATTTTTGACAACCATATTATTAGTTATTTTTTGTACTTCTCATTTTAATTTTCACCTTGATCCTATTGTTGTTTTAGCTCTCCAGTAATAATAATAATTAGAATATGAGAAATGCCAAATTCTAAATTTTAGAACATACGTGGGATGGAATTCAAGAGTTTATTCAACATTTAAATTTTTATAGTAATTAAAGGATTCATATCCTCGCTTAGTATACTTTCTAATCATGTGTAGATCATATAATGAGAAATAAAAATTATAGTGTCATTGTGCATGAATTCTAACTTCTATTTTTGTTTCAATACATCTAATAAAATGGATAAACTACCATAGTTTTAAACTGCATAGTTACTAAGTTGTATTTTGAAGTATATTATGTTGTTCTTATTTCATTAAAATCATATGAAAATTTAAATGCTTATGAGCATAAAGGAATATATTGTGGATCATTTAAAGTAATGAAAGTCATCGTGATTGCTATAAGATATTGTTCATGTTTCTAAAATTAAATATATCTAAGTAAGAACAAGATTAATTTTTGAATAAAAAATCTAAAACAACAGTTATAATCACTTTTTATGTTTTTAAAAATGGAATTTATATCCTTTTGGAGTAAAACTTGTGATTTTTCACCAAAATGCGTGTATGTGTGTGTGTGGGGGGGGGGGGGGGGGAGCGTAGAATTACACATACATACATTTATACATATGTATGCATGCGCGCGCACATGCACACACACACACGAGCGTGCGCGTGCGCGCGTATGTGTCTACACACACACACTTGCATATATACATGTATATATGTATGTATGTACATGTATACATACATATACACACATATGTATGTGTGTGTGTGTGTGTGTATATATACATACATATATATATATATATATATATATATATATATATATATATATATATACATATACACACACACATATATACAAATACATATACATATGTATTTAAATATACATATATATTTATTTATATATGTAAATAGATGTGTGTGTGTGTGTGTGTGTGTGTGTGTGTGTGTGTGTGTGTGTGTGTGTGTGTGTGTGTGTGTGTGTGTGTGTGTGTGTGTATGTATATATGTATATATATATATATATGTAAATATATGTATATATATGTATATATATATATATATATATATATATATATATATGTATATATATATATGTATATAAATACATATATTATGAAACTAGTATGTTACTCTGTAATTCTATTTGATAAAATGAAACATTGTATTTTAATGGGTTCAATGCCATGGTGATCACCTTTGGATCCAATTATGTCAAGGACAATTTTATTTCACTATTATTCATAGTTTAAAACATTTTCCTCTCTTAGATGATGCTATTTTGAATTCCTCATTCTTTTGTCGAAACGTTACCAGTGTGTAACCTATTGCTTTTCTAGCTTGGACAAGAAGTCATGTTTAAGTTGTATATATTCTTCCTACATTTTGAACTCCATTATGAATGATTACATTAACTTAACACATAATTGTTATATTAAATTATTGTTATTATCCTTTCCATTCTTCATGACTTTCTATATGAGGCATAGGATTCTGCCACATGGCTAAGAATGTTGTATGGAATAATGAGATGATTTCTCACATCTCTTATCTTTTAGAAAAGATTATTAAATTACTCTATTGTTCAAGAGACTAGGAACATGTAATGTAGTGCACACCTTGCTTCCTAGATTAACACATTGATCATCCTCAACATTCTTCCTTATGAATACTTGTGCATTTATAAAGATGGTTAAAAATATTGTTCAAATGCATAAAAAATTTACCCTATTAAATTATGTTGAATATAAAATAAATCCTTTTTTACCTTATTGATGATGGTCTAATTTACATTAATATTATCAATTTTTTATTTGAAATAATAACTAAATTTGAATTAGTACTTATATACCTTAGGCCACTTTAGAAATACTATATGGTCGTGCCACTTGGAATCCAAACTCACCACACTAGTAATCATTTTTTCAACAATCACTCTATGGGCAATAGCCACTTTGTGACCCTATGCCTATGTGATGACAAAATTTGGAAGGATCAGATCCTTTCACTGAGACATAGACCATGTGAAATGACATTGCAGTATAGCTTGAGTAGGAATCCATGTGGAAAAGGTTACCCCATTATATTTTTATCTGGATTGCAATGTTGATTGTTTAAATACTTAAGTCTTAACCCCACCTTTAGTGATAGAAACATTAAAATGTAGAACCTAATGTATTGTGTGAATTCCTTACTACTGAGGATACTTTATTTGTGGGGGGCATGAGAATAGTGAAGTTAGTTTAATATAATACATAATTAACTTGTAAAATTTTAAAAAGGACCACATATGATCCATGATGTGGATGACTAGAAACCATCTTGGTGCTAGGAAAATAGAATCCATCTTGAGAAGTTTTAAGTTATTATCAACAAGGTGAGATCTCACACGTGTGGAACTATACATCATGACTTATTAGATTAAATATTTACTAGGACCATTAGTTTTTAGTGTTTCTTATGTAATAAATGCTTAGTTAATGTGGGTATTTGTAGATATATGCTCGTTTATTTAGTTTTTATCTTGAACATAATACTAAGTTTAAAAATTGGGCCCAACCATATAGATAATGTATAGTATTTTGATTATTATATATTAAAAATAAACATAAATTTAATATGTGGCCACTCCATTAAATACAAATAATTTTTGAGACTTCATGGAGTACATGGGATTTGGTAGACTCTATGAACTCTTTTTAATAGTTGTAAATTTATGAAATTATAAGTCACCAGAACAGGTTTATAAAATATAAATTCAATAATAACATTTAAGTATAGAATTTAATTAATTTAATCATAGAATCCAACCTAAATAAGGTTTTTACATCAAATTTTCAATAGGGTTAAGTTTTTAGATGTTCCCTAGGATTTTAAATATTCTAAATAGCTTAGTGGGATATGTTTATCTTTCAAAAAACTTGGAAAACATTGTATATCAATGTATATAACAAAAGGCCTAGAATTTTAACCTATCATGTAATTGAAAAAATAAACTATAATCAAAGTATGCATTATTTGTTATGACCTTTACCTATATCATATATGGGTATATAAGCAGCCTAATTATGGCTATAATATCCTATAATAAGTCATATGATCATTTATATAGCTTCATATTATTAATATCATTGGTATAGGTTATTTAAATAGAATAACTAAGGTATATATAAGGCATAGTGGTTAGTCATTTATTATCATATTAAAAATTATGTTCAAATTATAACATTGTAAAGGTTTCTTCCTTAAAGTGGATCATGACTTATTCATATATTATTCTCTATTTCATTCATATTGTGATTTATTTTTGTTAGTACTTTATTTTTGAAATAATTTCATTACAAGTGGTATCAAGTCTTTGATTTGCACAAAAATATGGTTGAACCCTAATTTTTTATAAAAATGTATATCATGTAAACCTTTTTTTTAAATATGAAATGTTTTTATTCAATTTTAGGATCATTTAGTTAAGATAAAGTGAAAACATTAGGGTGTGATGTTTTTTACTTCAAAGAGGAGATGGATTGAAAATTGGGGATTAGTGGATCTTTTTTATTGGGTTTTATTTGATAGATAGGAACATTACCTATCTTGATTATATTTTTTAAACCATACATTATGATATATCTAATATCAATCACTAATTGGATGATCTTAGATAGAGACTTAAGATATTAAAATTTTAAAAAATGAACTAAATCCTAAAAATCATTCACAATTCACTATTGCTCAGATAAACCAATGTGGATATTTGGGTTAAAAAATGTAGGGATTGATACATATCATCCTATACCTTTAATTTTTTCCCATTAAAGGCAATGAAACACAATTCCAAAAGTTGAAAAGTGTAAGTTTGATGGCAAAGATCTTGTCACTTGTATTAATCAAATGGATAATTATTTAGGTACATTGAGTACCATGTGGACAAAAGGTAGTAATGGCATCTTTATATTTGAAACCTAATTAATTCATTTTTATGCTCAAAATAAGAATAAGGTCCCAAAGTTAACTAATTAATTTTTGTTGATGAATTATAGCTCCACTATTATAACAGTGTGCAAAAAATTTATTTAGCAAATCAATAAAGATGGGCTAAACATGATCTATTTTGGATTTATTTAACCATAAACTAAGATGGGAAAATATATTATAGAGTTAAGAATATAGAAATCAACAAGCATAATAAATAGATCTATAATAGGGCAATTAATTTGTAAATTTAAATAAATAATATTATGAATTTATAATATTAATATATGCTAAAAATGGAAAGTAAAACTATTGATTGATATTACAATAAATTTAAAGTAATAATAATTAGTTGGATTATTATGTGTTGTAGATCTAGGCTGAAACATGCAAAAAGTGGATTGGATCTTGATTCTAGAATAGTCATTAGATTCTATAAATTTACATTTTGGAGTTCATATAATTGTGTTAGATATGGAAATTTGCATCAATGCTACTATCTGATTTGTATGTCATATAATTGTGTTAGATATGGAAATTTGCATCAATGCTACTATCTGATTTGTATGTGTTGTTTTAAGATTTTTCACGCTTGTATTTTTAACTACACATTCATTAGTCAAATTGGTTAGGGTTTTTAAGGTCATTGGGGTAAAATATAGTTAATGTGTTTTCTAATAATGATATGATTTGTTACCTTTATGGTGATCTAATATTTCATTATATAATGTAATTCCTTAGTACTTTTTGGATAATCTATTAATAAATCTTTCAATGCATTTGATGCAACTTGTGTTATCATAATATTGCTCTCACCTACTCCTAGGGTTTTCAAGTAATCTTGGATGTTCAAATATCTTGGATTAATCCATCATGATATCAAAACTTTAATATGATGGATATTTTTTCATTTCTTAAAATCCTCGATGAGATATTTCTTGCATGCATCTTATAGGCTTCCTTGATTTTTTGGTTTTTCATAGATTTGGTAGAATTTCAAGAAAATCCATGTAAACTATACAACTGGAGTATAAAATATTAAAATATATAGTTCCATCAAATTCAAAAGGTGCCCAACCCCTAGGATCAGATGTAAACATAGTCTAGTTTCATGATTATCAATTTTGGCCATTTTGGAGGGTTTTGAGGCTTTTTTGGTGATTTTGCACAAATTCATATAGTTAGGTTCTCCAAGGAAAAATAATTTTCTAGGTTTTAAAGTTTTTTATATCCTTGGTTGGTTTTTGAAAAATTTCCATGGTTTTATCTATTTTGGTATTTTCATGGCTTGGTATAAGTTTCACACTTACATTCACAAATCAAAGTTTCAGGCCTTTGTTGCACTTGTAGGAAGTTTGGGGTGCTATCAAAATCAAAACCCCCAAAAACAAGACTTCATGTTATATGTGCATTAGTTAAATTTTACATCATTAATTTAAAATACACTCACAATCAAAACCCCTAACATAGGGACTTTAGGATGCACACATAATGCATAACCCCAACATTAGGACTTTAGACTGCATGTACAATAAATACCTCATGTTAGAAGTTTTGACTGTGACTATAGCCCATAACCTTAAAATCAAGACTTAAAAATGCATGCATTGTTAAAACCTCAATGTCATACTTCTAACTGTCAGTATAACCCTCAACCCTGACATCATAACTTTTGACTATTAATGCAGTTTGAAACCCCAATGAATGTTAGAGGTGACTGCAACCTTGATAAAAGTTCTAGTGTAGTAACTCTCAGCAACTCTAACAATTGTAAGGGACCACTAAAACCCTAATGTGTAATATTAAAAAAATTAGTGACCTTAAAAACTCCACCAATGGTTCATAGGACATCAAATTTAATGGCATTAAGGGCATAAAATTGATAGGAGAAATATAACACGCATGGTTTAACATATGTGATAAAAAAACATAAGTCTAGAGAATTATATGCAAATAAAAATAAATGGTTTAACATATGTGATTGAGCACATGGTTTTCTTATTTTGTCTATTATCTTGACTTATATTTTCACATTGAATCTGTTAAAACACTGAATGAAGTATGGACTGCACTAGAAAAATATTTGGGAAGTAGGTTATGATGAGAGGTTGTGAACTAAAGAATGAGCTCATAAATTTGATTTTGAGTGAATTTGACACAATATAGTATTTCCTCACTAAGTTTTAATCTTTGAGGTTGTAATTAAAATAATGTGGAATAGATAAGAAATAAGATCAACTTGTTCTATCTATACTTTTAAACTATGTCCATACTATTTTGTGTTTGTGACCACTTTCCATGACACAAAAGTGTTATTGGAGCTATATGGAAGATGCCTTATTTAGATACATTTATTATTAAATTGAATAGGGAAAAAGATAAGTTGATATATATGGGCATATTGAAGTCTTCACAATCTCATGTACTTTTTGCTATGAAAGATAAGGCTTCAAATCAAATAATGAAACCCCTTCTTCTAATGTTCAAACTAATAAATATTGGACCAAATTTGGGTTTTACTTGGGAAATCATCATGAAATTAAATTTTGGAAGAAGTAGATTGACCAACTGACTAAGATGCTCAAGAAGGACAATATTAGTGTCCCTGATTCTACCAATAAGAATTCATCAACCCATGAATCATCTAAGGCAAATGAAAATGGTAAAGAAAGTGTAAAATATAATGGTAAGGGTAAATCAAATAAAAAGGCCCTATTTTTAGTTGTACTTCCAACTCTTACATGGGTCATTGACTCTAGTGCTTCACATCACATGTCCTCTTCCTAGATAGAGTTCAATTCTTTAGAATTGATTTAACAGTTTTTAGATATTGGAGTCTTATTCCTAATTTAATTAAGGTTATAGAATAAATAAATCATTAAATAATATTGAAATAATTATAGTATTAATTTGTATAATTTACTATGCCTTTTAAACCTTTCTAAAAATAGTAATAAATAAGGAGAAATGTAACTTAGCTTAAAACTGGACTAAGACGGTTGAGACAGAGGCTAAAGTTGGTTGTGAAAGACTATGATAGTGTCATGAACCTAGATTTGTATTTAGTTTAATGAAAGGATAGGAGCACCAAAAACAAGACACTTCAAGGTCTAATGTTATAGTCCAGGTCCTACCACTGTTATCTAAACTGATCACAGAGATTTTAGTTTTATAGATTTTATTTAATGTCCCTATGTGAGCCTAACTTTGAAATTTTGAGTCTTGAATATCGATGGAGATCCTTATAGATATGATTTAATATTCAAACCCTAGACCTTAAGTTTTCTTAAATGAAACTTGAGAAAGAGGGGGGTTAGTGTTTGTAAGATGCACTGAACATGTATCCACACCCCTTATGTGGGTATGTTGTCTACATACCAATACTTCAAAGAGGGATCAAGCCATATGAAAAAGTGTAATGAGGATGGAAAACTTACAAACTAAGAGTGATTAAGGTGACTACAGACTAGTGTGAAGGTTTGAATAAGTTTTTAGCTATGTTTGGTGATTGTATGTAGAGAATAGGGAAATTTGCCTTAGTGGTTTTGTTTGTATTCTTACTTGCTTTGTAATATTTTATCACCTTCCTTTTAAATGAAATTTGAATGGAATTTTATAGGGATCTATTGGTCATGGGTTAAATGTATTCATGCTAGGCCAACATAATGAAGAATAATAATCGAAAGGAAATGATTATTTGGGCTCAAAATGTGATTGGATAAGAGTGCCAAAAATAGGACACCCTAGGGTCTGGTGCTATAGTCTAATCCTAGCACTCCTATTCTACAAGCTCAAGACCTAGGGGATGGAATTAACATGAGAAATAGAGTCTATCAGAGCTATAATCATATCTCAAAAGTATATAGATGATTAGTTATAAGAATAAAGGTGTCTAAAAGGGTCATGAGATCATGCAAGAAGGTCCTATGGATTGGGTGTCACAATCCACACTTAAGCTACCAATTTGGACATTTTATATGACTAAATTTCTCCCCCCATTTATTTTAGTGATGTAGCAAAGCAAAATACTAGGATAAAAGAAAAGTATAAAGCATACCTAAACTTATCTACAAGGGTGAAGCCCATGAAGCTATATGATTCTAAGTGTCCATAGTGAGAGCATATTGTGAAATGTAAATCTACAAGAGAAAATAAGGAATAAATCATTTCTTTCTATACATTCTATGTCTAAAATAATAATTTACAAAAGTTGGGTAAAACAAAGAGAAAGAGAAAGGAATGAATACACCTCACCAAGTATATGGATTAATACAAAACCTATTGTGATGTTGAGTGATGTTGGGTATGTCTTATACCAAGAGTAATATCATGAATGGATCTAGATTCTCAATTCCCTAAAAGTGGCTCAAGAATTCAAAGCTTGGCACTTTGGCTCCATCGTCACCCACTAAGTGAAGCTATGTGATCATAAATATGTTAATCAATGTTTGGACTATGTGTCTAATTCCTCTGAGTAGGTGGCTTAAGAATACAAAGGCTAGCTAGTCCTTTGGATCCATTGTTGCCCACTAAGTAAATATATAAACTGATACTGGTATGAATGTGTGTTGTATGTGATGGATTTTGAAACCCATGAATGCTCTATAACATAACAATGTGGTGTGGATAGCTGAATGTGTACTAAAAATTAGGCCAATCTTAGCCACTCTGAAAGTGGAGAATAGGTGTATGAAAGCCACTCCAAAATAGGGAATGATGCTTATGTGGAAGCCACTTGAGAATTGTGGAGTTTAGCCCTATATGAAATGATACCAACCACTTATAGATGGAAAAGGCATGAAACAACTAAGAATGCCTAGGTAATATATTAAACTCAAAAATAAAAGAAGACTGATGTGTCATGCACATTGCTCCCAATCACTAGTGTCTATAACATGGATTCTGATTTGGAAGTTATACCAACTACCCAATCTGAAACTAGAAGTAAGAGCCATCATGTTGCACATGATTCCCCCTACATCTAGATTCTTTGAGAAAACTTATACTAAAATTATTGAATTTGAACTTATATGTATCTAATAAAACTATAGCTAAGCTTACCTTTCCACCTATTTCTATAAAATATGGGTTTTTTACTATTTGGATAGGAGCACCAAAAATAGGACACCCTTCTGTCCAACACTATTGTCCATGTCTAGTGTTGTTGTCCTTTTCTAATTCTGATGACTGTTATATAATTATCACTTGTTCTGGTTTGTTCAATCTAGTTTAGTTTTTGGTTGCTATTTTGAGTGATCTAAAAACTACTTTTTCAATTGGAAAGAGATCTGATCTCTATGATAAAACCCCTATTTGTGTCCCCCTCTTCTGAGGGTAGGAATGAAGACCTTGTAATGACTTCCCTCAGAAGAAAGAGCTTTGCAAGTGTGTTATGCTATAAAATACATGATATATAGCAATGATAATAGAAAAAATGTTTCAATATAAAACATAGTTTGTATTGGAGAATATTAGATCAATAGGGGTATACCTAGATAGATATAACAATGTAATAACATGTGCAATGTATTGAACTAAAACTAAAAATGTTAATTATTAGTTGTCGAGGAGGGATGGAGCATGATGTCCATCATGGCATCCAAGAAAGCAAGATAATGCATGATGTAGATCATGGCATTGAAAATAATTGAGAATCAATCAAGAAAAAAACAAATAAGGCAAGAATCAAGAAACATATAAATAGTGGCCAAGGGGCCAAGCAAACAAGGGACATGGGCACATGTCACTCAAACTAGAAAGCAAGCATGTAAGCCATGCTCAAATGTCACATACACATACAATTGGAAATAACCAAGGTTGGAATGAGGTCTACAATCACATAAAAGAGTACAAGCAAAGGACATTGGCAAATGTCCTAAGGAACACACAAGAATATAAGCAAAGGACATTGGTAAATGTCACAAGGCACATACAAGAGACAAAATAGGAACTAAGAAATGTAATCACATCTAGTTATTCAAAGCAAGAAAGGAAGGCATGTATATTCTAGAAATATAATCGCATCTAACTAATCAAAATAAGAAGTGAAAGTATGTAAGACATGTAATACAAGACTAGGTAGATGCTAAGAAATACACAAGTGTTATATACTAGTGAGTGTCGATAGAGTAATCTATATAAGCTAGTAAGTAATGTACATCATCATGATAAATATACTGTGTGGTGTAGGAATGACATAACCTGGATGGTGTATTCATGTAGAATATGCCACTAGTGTGTAGATATATCTATGTATGTCTCAAATGTAGAAGTAGGATTCCCACTCAATGGGTAGAGTGAAGTAATCAAGGATCTAGGTGTCACTGCTCACACTCAAATAATATCAAGTGAAGCATGGTAATATAGATAAATCAAAAAACAATAGCATATAATAAAAAAATTTAAGTCTAGCATGGTAGTAAAAATGTAAAGCATGGATAATGCATACTATTGAAATGTTTTTGGTGTTTTGATTTATTTGAATGTTTTTAGATTTTTAAACTATTTGAATGTTTTAGATTTTGAAATATTTTAATGTTTTTATATTTTAAAATAAGCTATGTATAAGCAAGTAAATAGAAACTATGTATAAGTAAGCAAAGAGAAATTATGTACAAGAAATTGAAAACAAGCTTTGTACAAGAAAAATTGAGAAGAAATGATACTAACCGATGAATCTCATTAGAGACTCCCTATCATGGTGTCATGTATCAAACAAAGGAATCATGTGTGATTCTAAAGCATGAGGGAATGGCTGTGAATATGATTAAGAATGTTGGGATTCATTTTTGATATCTTGGAAATCATAATAACTTGTATTCTTCCACTCATCATTATCATCTTGATTTTGAACCAATAGAATGCTAGTGTTGACTTTTGTTGTATCTAGATCTTTTCCTTTGATAAATTGTGTCTATGAGTGATTTGCCTTAGGATTTTCAATAAATTCCAAACCTTGGTGACAAACATTATCAATTACTAGAGTAGGAGTAATGATGCCCTAAACATGCTTGGCCAATCCTTGACCTTGATAAGCAAACTATTTTAGATATTTTTGACCAAACCCATACGGATTTGAAATTTGAGCCTCATTTTAGAGAGGTAGATTTGCATGTTTTTTGTGCTTTACCTATACTTGTGGTACTATTTTTTGCTTTGATTTTGATTTTTGATCCTTTTATTATTATAAATTATGATTTGGTAACTAATTTTGTACTACTTCTAAATTTGACCCTTTGTGAATGTGTTCTTTTGTCACTGTGGATTACTTGATTGATTTACCTTGTATAGAGTCCTCGTTAACAATTATCTATTGTATATGTTTTTTCAATGCCAAACATGAATCTGTGTGATGCTCATACATTCTATGATATGCAAAATAATATCCGGATCTTCTCATTGGATGTAGAGGAGGTAGTTTGATCAACTTAGATTTGATCATTTCCATTAATACCTCACTTGAACTCTTATTTGATCTTTGAATGCTTTTTGAATCACTAGTTTTAGAGTTACTTTGTTGTGAATTCTTGTTTTGATATGTAACATTTATTGCAACCATTTGATTAGGTGAAGGTGCATATAAATGATTAGCACTAGGGTACCTTTTAGGCTCTTGTATTATAATCTAATTTTCTGATATTGTGATTTTTTCATGTAATAGATAATTCTGCATTTGTAAATTTGAAATTAACTTGTTCATACTGGTGATTTGATCCCTTAGAGTCTCACAAGTACAAACCCTAGTTGCTTCTGATTGAACATGTAATAACATGTATTTAAGAGGATTTGAAGAAGCTATAGGTTGAATGTATGCATTAGGAACAATAGTATATGCTACCTCACCTTTTGGAGGGGTGATAGCATGGACTTGGTTAGAGGGAAATTAGCTATCACCCTCTTCGGGGAGAGGAGGAAAATAAAATTCTTTCATAATATGCAATAAATTGTCATGTGAAATTGGAAAACTATGTCCATCTATGTTATCCTTGAATGGAGTGCATGCATTATTTTCATGTGTAATATGAGAAGTAAGAGTAAGAGAGTTATCATTTAGACATTATTTTATCACTATTTGAGATGAAAAAGTAGAGTTAAAAACATGAGATTGATCATTTAAACTATGCATTGGAAATTTGATTCTATTTCATTTATATTATCATAATTTGAACATAGAAGTAGCAAAAGAGTTATATGCATCTAGGCAGAAATTATGTATGTGGAAAGAAATGCATGAAATTGGAGTTATAATTTGTATAGTAATATGTTTATAAATAACATTCCAAATGATAGATTTCAATCAAGGGATAGAGAGCTTGGATTGTGCATTAATGCATAAAGAATTGTGATATGTGATATGATATTTCTAATATGTTTAGCTAGATAGGCTTGAAATTTTTTCCATATGAGGGATAACAAGCAAGGGATAGAGAGCATGGAATTCTGCACTAATGCATAAAAAAATTTGACATTTGATATGATATTTCTAATATGTTCAAACAAATAAACTTGAAATTTTTTCCATATGAGAGATAGAAAGTAAGTAATGAGACCTTATATTAAAGACAAGTAAATATTGCTTTGAAGGAAAGGGATCTTAATATATTTAACAATAAATTTATTAATATCATCCCATATTATGAAAATTAAGAATGAAATGGAAATAATTAACCTTTGCATTAACATATGGTAAACTTCATCATTCATATACATGATAGGACCAAGTATGAATTCCTTATTATTTTCAATATATGTTTTGACAGGAGTAAGATCCATTTGTAATTTTTATGTAAAAAATTTATAAGGTGATACCTCAAATACAAAGGGACCTAGTATATAAAACTAGGGTTTGAAATAAAAATATTTTCAAAATTACTATGGTAAATTTAAAAATTAAATGGAAATTCTGATTAAAATATGTAGGAAAAATTAAAAAAAAATAATGGAAAATACCAGGACCTAGTATAAGCAACTAGGGTTTGAATGAAATTATTTTTAAAATTATTAAGGTAAATTTAAAAAAAATTAAATGTGAATTAATAATTTAAATATTTAATAAAAATAAAAAAATATTGGAAAAATAAGTAATAAATTTTTTCTAGGGTTTTTGTGTGTAAACGAAGTAAGTCAGGTTCACCAAATGATTTAACAGTTTTAAAAATATTGGACTCTGATTTATAATTTAGTTAAGGGTCTAGAATAAATAAATTAGTAAATAATATTGTAATAATTATAATACTAATTTGTATAATTTATTGTGCATTTTAATTTTTTTTAAATAACAATAAATAAGGAGAAATACAACTTAGCTTAAAACTGGACTGAGACAAAGGCTGAAACTGACTGTGAAAGATTGGGATAGTGTCATGAACCTAGATTTGGATTTCATTTAGTGAAAGGATAGAAGCACAAAAAGTAGGGCACTTCAAGTTCTAGTATTATAGTCCAGGTCTTGCCACTATTTTCAAAACTAATCATAGAGATCTGTGTTTTTTGGGTTTTGTTTTTTGTCCCTGTGTGACTTTACCTATGAAATTTTGAGTCTTGAATGTTGACAGAGCTCCTTGTATGGCTTATTTAATATTCAAACCCTAGACCTTCATTATGCTTGAATGAAACTTGAGAAAGAGGGAGGAGTTAGTGTGTATAACATGCACTAAATGTGTATATACACCCCTTATGTGAGCTCACTACCTACACACCAATAATCTAAAGAGGGATCAAGCCATATGTAGTTTTCCTACTTGATGTGCTTTATGCAATAGTGTAATGATGATGCAAAAATTCCAAACTGAGAGTGCTTGAGGTGGCTAGAGACTGGTATGAAGGTTTCAATATGTTTTTAGCTGTGTTGGGTGGCTGTATGCAGAGAATAGGAAATTTTTCCTTGGTGGTTTTATTTGTATTCTTTCTTGATTTGTAAGATTTTTTCACCTCCCTTATAAATGAACTTTGAATGGAATTTTATAAGGATATATTGGTCATGGGTTAAATGTATTCATGCTAGGCTGACATAATGAAGAATATGAATCAAAAGGAAATGGTAATTTGAGCCTGAAATATGATTGGATACAAGCACCAAAAATAAGAAACCCTAGGGTCTGACGCTAAGTCCAATCCTAGCACTCCTATCCTACAGGATCAAGACCTAGAGGATGGAATTAACATGGGAAATATATTATAGCTAAGCTATAATAAGGTCTCAAATGTCTACAAATGATCGATTATAAGCACAAAGGTGTTTGGAAGGGTCATGAGAGCATGCAAGAAGGTCATGTGGATTGGGTGTCACAATCCACACTCAAGCTACCAGTTTAGACATTTTATATGACTACAAAAACCATGTGACATGTAATATATAAAATTAGGTGATGACACTTCTAAAAAGGTTCTCAAGAGAGGGTCTATTGAAGTGAGTGATGGAACATTAAATAATCTTTTATGTGTTCCCTCACTTTCAACTAGTCTCCTATAAGATTACCAGGATCACTCATCTTGGTTTGAGCATGAGAGTTGAGTTTGCTTAAAATTCAATGTATGTTAGATATTTGCATAGTGACACTATATTAGTAGTGGTAATAGTAAATTATTAGACTCAACTATATAACTTATCACACTTTGTTCTTGACTCTTATTTAGATTCTTCAAAATCACCTAAACTTGATGATGTTTCTAATATTGAGTACACCTCTAATATTGATGAATATTATTCTATAGATGATTAAAATAGTGATGGGGACACACCTCCACCATCTCCTTGTCACCTTATAGATATTGAGGAGTTATTACTTGATCAACCTACCCTTAGTTTGGTTCATACATTACAAATAGTAGGTATATTGATCTAAGACACATTAGATATCAAGTAGTCTATCCCACAGTTTCAAGGCATTCAATAGTCCTTTATTTCCTCTACTCTCATTACACCATCATTTCATAAATAGGTTAGTCCTCTTACCTATCATGAGGATAATATTTCCTTGTATAGTAATCACACCTTGGTTAAAGATCCATCAGGCACTTGGTGGACTCATTCACTATTCTAGGGTGTTCCACTCTTCATTGCATCTACTTCTAATTTGTAGTCACTCCTAAGAATTATATTATAGGATAATGGATGACTACATGTTGTTGTATACTCTAGTTTGGATTTTTATCCCTCATCTTCTTTGTTATCTTTTGGGGAGGAGTTTTATCTTATGGGTTTTCTCATTTTCTCCAATTTATGAGAGTTGCACTATACTTGGTACCTTATTAGACCTTATTTTTGTGACCCAATTCCTCTACCCACCTAAGCTATGCTTCAAGAGGTGTTGGTGTAGTATTTTTATTGCTTGTGGTTTTACCTGCACAGATGTTAGACAACTTGCTTCGGATTATTAATGACATAAGGGGAAAATAAACTCAATGGGTTTTCTAATAGTGAGTTGAGTTGTTACCTTTTTGGTGACCTAATATCTCACTATATAATTTGCCTCTATTTTATTTTTTGGCTAATTAAGTAATTAATCTTTTAATGTATTTGATTCAACTTGTGTTGTGGCAATCTTACTCTCACCTAATCCTAGATTTTTTTGTGATCTTGGATATTTAGATATTTTGGAGTAATCCATCAGGTTGTAATTGTCTAGTACAAAATATCAATTGGATTTGGGTGTGACCACATATAACATTATAGGTTTTATATCACCTTTACTCAAATGTGTACTAATTTTTCACACACACAGTTACTCTTTATTTAATGATTAAACCCTAACGTTTTCACCCTTAGAGTAACTATGAGAAAAATGGGTTAGTGGGCACATGGTGTTGAGTTTCCCAAAGGACCAATTTGTTAATGGTCATTGCCTACATAGATAATACTATTATGAGGGCCTCATAATTATGTATTTCTTCCCTACATGTTGGTTTAAGTGTGCATAAGGATGCAACATGTGATAAGTAAATATATAGGTAACCTAACTTGTAACTTAAAAAATAGAGCTCATGGAGTGTTCCTTCATTATTTCAGACCTATATATGGGTTGTCCCTATGACTCATATTTAAATAAGATAGAATAGATAAGATTTGATCACTTGAATTCTTGATTGGGTGCCTTTGGTAAGTTACCTTTTGAGATTTTAGGTCTATGGTAGGTGAGGAATGAATGAGGCTTGATCTTGTATATATATATATATATATATATATATATATATATATATATATATATATATATATATATATATATAATCCCTTTTATAAATATCTTGCATTAAAACACTTAGGCCAACCATAGGTATAAACTTCATTTACAAATCTAGTGACTTTAGGGCAACTGACACTTAGTTTGGCATGGGACATTGGCATCAACATATGCATTTGGCTAGGATGTAAGTGTCTAAGAATATATAAAATAGGTATAGGTATAAAAATTATATAGTATTATAATAACTAATTTTATAGAATTTTTCATAGTACATAAGGTCTAGTCATCAAAATAACACATGGTCAAACTAAGAGATAAGAAATAAACACAAGATATAGTGAATGTGAGCATTTTGGTAGCAGGAAGGTCTTAAGAATTAAAGAGTTTAATCATGAGAAGTATTTTCCAAGTATACAATACTAAGGTGATATATAATTCATATTTAGTGTCTACATCCCCCCTTAATCTAGTAATGAAATCTATAGATTAAAGGAAAAAGAATGTCCACCTCAGTGTGTATAACACACCTTATCTTAATGTGAGTCTTACTTGATTGCTTTACTGGTGATTAACGTAAAAATAAGAACATGTTATAGTGTATAATCGGTGCATATGATATGAAAGTGAAATATTTCTAAATGATTGAAATTAAAGAGAGAAAGGATAAGATTAATTTAATATGTTTGTGTCAATGTAACCATCTTATATTTTGGAAATTTTATTTTAATATATGATTTATTGTGAGGCTATATAGATAATATTAGGACAATAATAAAACCTAAAAGTGAAAATATATAAATATTGAAGGTAAACTTGGCCCCATCCTTGGATAAAAGGTGAGTTACCACCTGACAGTTGATATTATCTCAACCACGTAGCCTAATCATACTTATAACCTAGTGAGTGTGATTGATCTGTCAGCTCACATCATAAAATTGGTGTGGATGGATGATGTTATTACCCCATCCTATAAAATTGGTAATATTGAGTGATGTAATCATCTCAATCTTTCCAAAAGTGAATAACTACTGCAATAGATTAGCTCAATAAGAGTCCATAAAAGTCCATCTAGTGTAGGCTAAAGTGCTTAAAAATTATTTGAAATATCAAAAGTTGTCTCATTTTTCAATTTAAGGTGCTATTTTGCATGGCACATGCACCTCATATATTTATTATGTTGAAATATGGGTATAACAGTGGTATCAATGTACAAAATGTTGCCACAAGTGTGTATTTAAATCATATAACTGTACAATTTGGATAATTTAAAAAAAAAACAAGTGTGGAAGACATGTTCCCATGACATGACCCTTACTGAAGTATGAAACTGAGATCTTGCATAAGTATGGAGAACATGTTTCCATAACATGCCCCAATTATAATGTAAAAATATTGAGTACTGCATAAATATGGAATCCATGCCTTTTTGGCATACCCTCACTGAAATCTAAAACTATGAAAGTGTGAAATCCATAGAAACTAGTAGTCATCTTACCTCAAAAGGATAAGATAATTATATAATCTATGAGTATATAATGTAGAATATATAAGAAACATGTATATGTAAATATATCATTGAATCATGTAGGATTTAATCACATCAAGGCCTAATATACATGATATAGATCATGGAAATTCCTAGATAATAATATTACAATATCAATAATTAGTCAAAACACCCACAAGAGCATTCAAAATAAAATAAAAATACAATGGTCCAAGGAGACCTCAAATAAGGGACATGTTGACACTCAAAGAAGTGCATAAATGGAAAACATTGAACATAAACAACCAAAATAATCATGTCATACTAGCTCCTAGATATGTGCTAAAAAAAATGTTAATTACATAGATTATTGAGTACATTACAAAATATATAAGCATAGATAAAGGCATGTGTAAGTCTATAAGCTCAAACGTGATAATGGAAAATGATCATATAATGATGTAACTTGGATGTATCATGATCAAATAAGTAGATGCCCCTAATGTCCAAATGACGTGAGTGGAGGGAAGACCAAACATCCAAAAGTGCATAGATCATGTGCCTAAATATGTGTATATCACACTCAAAATACTTTTGAAACATATGTGTATATATAAATAGATGATATGTTATCTACCAACATGGAACCAATAACATATATGCAAAATAACTAATATGGTGTAGGGCTTCTCCACCCAACATTCACACACAACACAACATAGATTCTCATAGATAAATGTGAATAAATCAATCAATCATATTTTATTATCAAAAAATTAAAATGTTACAACAACATGGGTTATTTTATTACAAATAAGATTAACTTGCAAGCTAGAGATATAACTTGTACTAATAAAGTTTAACTGTCAAGTCCCAGAACTCATTGCAATGACCAAAAGCTCTCCCAAAATCTCCTCCAAAAGCTTCTAATGCCACCAAATGAAAATCATGGTGTATTAATACCAAATATACCTATGTGTGGTTCCAAAAATCAATATTCCCTCATTTGGTAAATGTGACATCAGTAGACAAAGGCAACTAGTCATCAAATTCATTCACTCGCTAATTTTTCATTTAGATGTTGATTTTTACCTCTTTAGTTGATTTTTTAAAACTCAAGGATAAGAATGTAAAACAATTTATTATGTTTCCTTGTAAACTTGTCCTCATCTTCTATTATATTATCAATCCCAGTCTAGTAAGTTTCCTTCACCTAAAATCCATGCCACCTTGATTACCTTCTAATTTTGAAATAATAACATTCCATAGAGTCCACAACATCTTAGAGGCATATCTTTGAAAGTGGGCATCTGATTGATGAATTGTTTGTTGAATCAAAAATATTTTGAGGTGATCTATGACATGTTAAGTTTTAAATTACATGTACATAAATGCATAAATACTAGCTTATTAAAAATAGTAGGTTGCTATTTTTAGCCTTTAGTAAATTATAACAATCTTAAACCATTGGAAACTTCAACATGTGCTCCAACCAAACTAAGAAACTAAAAAATTAAATAAATAAACAAAAAATATTATTTATGGTGATTAAAGATTTCCATTACACCCTAGATGCTCCTACATTAGACATCTAGGGTAATTTGGGAGGTAACCTATTCACATCTCAGGTGTTTGAGGAAAACCAAGATAGCCAACCTCTACCTTGGACAACCATGATGAATCCTTAATAGACATTCCTTTCCACTTGACCAAGTATTATTCATACTACCTATTTATTTTACTTCTACCTACACATTTATCCAATATTTATTCTATCTCTTTCTTCTCTAGATTAGTTGTTGGAATTTTCCATAGTTACTTTGTTGGTCCAACCTCACTGTCTCCTTCATGATATTTTGTTAAATCAACAATGTTAAACATAGGTGAAAGGTTAAATCCATCTAGAAATTCCACCTCATAGGCATTTCTTGAGTCATGTCTCTTCAAAATATTGCATGGTCCAAACCTCTTCAATTTTAAGTTGTTATATGTTCCAATAGGAAATCTTGTTTTCTTTAAGTCAACAATAAATTCATCTCCAATCTCCAACTCTTTAAATTTATGCTTCTAGTTTGCCTTTACCTTATACTAAGTATTCATCTTGTTAATATGAATTTTTACCTCTTCATGTAAGTTCTTTGGGTGTTTTGCAAAGTCCTCAGCATCAACACTAGTCTTTTCTCCTTTGCCCATCTTCTTCAACTTAGAAGCATTCCTAAGACTAATCCCATATATAATATAGAATGGGTATTTACCTAGAATTATTTTATGAAAATTTTGATGTGGTAAGATCAAATCCAATCCCTTGGGATTATTTCCTACTAAGCACCTCAGTAGGTTACCAAAATCCTATTCACCACCTCTATTTGTCCATCAATTTGCAAATGGTGTGCAGAACTAAACTTCAAGTCACTTTTCAATTTCTTACATAAGGTTCTCTATAAATACCCAACAAATTTGGTATCTTGATCTAAAACTATACTCTTTGGTAGACCATCTAGTCTTACCACCTCTCTAAAAAATAACTTTGCAATGTGAAAAACATCATGAATCTTATGAAATATAATGAAATGTGTCACTTGTAAAAATTTATGAACCACCACAAATAGTGAATCATGTCCCCTTTGTTTCCTTGGTAAACCAAGAACAAAGTCCATACTAATATCTTCCCATGGTCTCTTTGGTATAGGTAATGACTGATATAGCCCAATATTCTAATTTATTCCTTTTTTCATATGAGATACTCTATAACATTGCATAAATTTATTCACATCCTGGTGCAATTGTGGCCAATATTAGTTCTCACTAACAAGATCATTTGTCTTATATTGACCAAAGTGTCTGAATAACCTTCCAATATGCTTCTCCCTAATCAGGTTCTCTCTCATAGAAATCCTTAGAATACACAACTAGTTTCCTCTAAATAACATACCATATTGGATAATGAAATCCAACCATGTTGTCCTATCCAAAGTAATAGGTTCCAAACAAGCTTTCCAAGCCTATGCAAAGTCTAGATCTTCAAGATACAAACTTTTGAGTTCCTCAAACCCAATAAATTTTATCTTAATCTTTGTCAACAAATTTTTCCTTCTAGTTAAGGCATGTGTAACTTTATTTGACCTCTTACTCCTATGCTTCAAAACAAAAGTATAACTCTGCAAAAACTCAACCCATTTTAAGTACGTTAAGTTCAACTTTCCTTGGCTATTAAGATATTGTAAAGCCTAATGATCAGTATATAAAACAAACTCCTTTATTAATAAATAATGTCTCTATTTCTTCAAATCCTGAACTATAGCATAATAATCCTGATCATAGACATAATAATTTTTCTTGGCATCATTAAGCTTATCGCTAAAATAGGTAATGGGCTTACCTTCCTAGCTCAATATAGTACCTATAACACTACCACTAGCATCACATTCTACCTAAAATACCTTGTTAAAATGTGGAAGTGATAAAATATGTTAATATGTGAATTTATTCTTCAACATATCAAAACTCTTATTTGATCTTGTAGTCCACATAAAATCCTTTATATCCCATCTCATTATTTTAGTTAGGGGTGCACAAATACCACTAATTTTTTTTATAAACTTCCTATAAAAAGTTGTCAAACCATGAAAATATCTTACCTTTGTATCACTCCTTGGTGTAGGCAATTCAACAATAGCCCTTACTTTCTCTAGATCCATCTTAAGACCTTAAACTAAGATAACAAATCCTATGTATACCAACACCTTCTTTACAAACTTACATTTATTTAGGTTAATCAAAAACTTCTCCTCCCTCATCTTCTCAAGAACTCTTCTGATATGCATCATATGCTCTACCCAAGTCTTACTAAAAATAAAAATGTCATCTAAATAAATAATAACAAACTTTTCCAAAAATTATTTCAATACCTCATTCATGAGCTGCATAAATGTTGTTAGTGTATTGGTTAGCCCAAAGAGAATGACTAACCACTCATACAAACCTTCCTTTATATTTAAGGCTATTTTACACTCATCTTCTTCTTAGATCTGGATTTGGTGATATCTAATATTCAAATCTATCTTTGTGAAGTATGTGGTTCCACTCAATCAATCCATTATGTCATCCATCCTTGGCAATGAGAATCATTACTTGATTTTTATCTTATTGATGGCTCTCAAATATGTACACATCCTCCACTCTCCATCCTTCTTTGTTTCTAGTGTTGTAAGTACTAAAAAATGGACATAGGCTCTCCCTTATTAGTCCTTTCTTTAAAAAATCTTAAACTTGTTTGTTTAACTCCTCATTTTTTTACGCTGCCTTATTTGGCAAACTAGCTCTTACTATCAAATCTATTTTATGACTTATCCTCCTCACTAGTGTTAAAACTTCTTGTACATCATCAGATATAATATCTTGAAATTTATCTAACATATTTGAGACTTATACTAGTAAATCTCCAAATTTATCCTTTTTGATCTTATTAAACAATGCATAACATATATGCTCGTGCTTCACATCATCAAAAAACTTATTTCTACCAACCAAACAAATTTTAGAACTATTACATACCTTCTCTTCTACCCCTTCAAGGGTTTCAATTTGTGACAAACTCCATCTTTTATTATAAAATAAGTGTTTTCATGGCCATGATGGATAGCACACCTATCATACTACCATGAACTCCCTAATAACAATTTACATGTATCCATGGAAATGATATCACACAATACCTCATCATGGTATTATTTAATCTTGAACTTAACTAAACTCTACCCATTGACCAAATATTTATGGCCCTTATTAAACCATGCAATACAATATGGATGTGGATACTTTATCCTCTCCAATTTTAACTTTCTAATGATCTCCTTTGAAACTAGATTATTATTAATACCACTATCAATAATAACTTCACAATATTTACCTCCAGATTTGCATCTTGTTTGGAATAGACTCTTCCTCTGGATTGGTTTTCTATCTTCATTTAACAAATCCCTTATGGCAAGGGCTTCCCCTCTTTCAAAATCTATAGATTGAGCATCTTCATCTGCATGTGCAACCCATGTATTACCTTCAGTTCTTCCATTTATCCTTCCTTAATGTTAAGGACACTCGTAATCTCAATATCCTTTTTCTCCACATTAGAAATAGGTTCCTCTAAAGCCTCCTCTTCTAGGTCCTTGCCCAGGTATTCATCTTTGATGTAGAGATTTCATAATATTTCTCTAACCTTATCTTAATTCTTGACTCTTTTCTTGAACAATACATCATTAGCACAATATTCATTCAAATATTCTTGGGTTCTCAAATGGATTCGTGGTTCTTAACAAAATTAATGTGATCTTTATGTTATTTTGAGACTCTTTGACTCATTCATAATATTTTCTAAGCTTCCACTCATTCTAATTAACAAATTCATTTTTTGCCTTGAGATACAAAGGTACTGTGACAATTTTACTGATTCAAAAATTACTCTAATTATTCTAGGATTATCATGACTCTCTTTATTTTCTTTTCAACTTTATTAAATCCTAACACCATTAATCAATTTTAATGGAGTGAATTCATCCCCTACCACATCTTACACTTCAAAATCTTGTAATCTATCTTTTTATCTAACTGTTGACCAATTCTCAATTTGTTTTTACTTATTAACATTTTACTATTAAAGCCCTAATTATTGAGTCTGTCATAGTTTGTAGACTTGAGAGGGTTAAATTTATTCTTTCAATTATTTGTAGGACTTCATATGACTATTGCATTTTCTTGATACCTACACTACTTTCACATGACTTTATAAATCTTTGACTCTTATTTATACTCTTATTACATGGTTCTCCTATACTTTCACTTTGACCATATTCTAAATACAATAGTCTTACATCTATGCTCTTTTTACCCTTCTTTATACAAAATTTTGATATTTTTAGATGGATTATTTTGTTATAGAATATAGTGTTTAGGGATATGTAATACTAGATAAAATAAAAATAGACATCAATGATTATCCACTATTCCTTTAAATCGATTGCATAGACCTGACTACATAAACCTAAGAGCTCTAGTATCTTGATTAAAAACACCAAAAAACTCATCTCCAGGCCTCTATAGAGAGATTTGAATTGCTCCTTTCATATGGTTTGGTATTTATCATTTATTTTTATCTAGAAAGGGTTGCGTGATGTTATTTTAAATAAACTATAGGTCTAAGCATAATCATTTTACAAATACATAATGAAAATTGATGGTGTAAATGTATACAAGAACCTATAGACCTCAAAAAGGAATTATTGCCTTTCTACGCTTTCCACAGATTTTTTAAACCTGCTAAAAATTACACAGTCTTGATAATAACTTAATACACTTTTTTCAAACATTGCATTTACTACCAATTCCTTGTGCACACTCAGTCTTAACACTCCATGATTGATGCATGTACGGATTTGATAAATCACAAAATATAAAAATAGATAAGGTACATTCAATTAGTTATCATGTAGAAGTTATTGAAATTTTTGTTGTGGAAATAGAATTTGTTTCACATACAATTAATATAGATAACTTGACTTCTCCTCTTTATTACATTATGCATTCATAGTCTAAACTAATATATGCCCAACAAGATTATTATTATCAACTTTGCAAACTTTATTGAAAACAAACATATGAAATGAATTATCACATCCAATATTTATGGAAATAATCCACCAATTTTATATTACATTATAGACTCAATGCATTATCACAACTTCTTTCATTAGGCATTCTTAACACATCCAGCCATCTATTATACTCATGCAAGAAAGTTACCAAATCTGAGATGTTATCTTGTTTTCAAATGAGAAAACTATCTATTTCATATTTTTTGGGATTCTTTAATGTACAACTTTTGAATCCAATCCCCAATACATTCTCTTACACATAATGACATGTTTACTTCACATTACAAACTACTATTTATGCCCAAAATTTTCATAACTACCTTGCATAACCAACTTCTAGCTTCCCACTTGTATGTTGGGAGTCTTTTAATTACCTAAACCTCTTAAAAAGATTAATTAAAACTCTAAAAATACTCTAAACACTCCTAAGATGCAAAGTCATGACATTTGACCTTTTACAACATCACCAAAATTGGGAAAATAAATGAAACTAAACTAGTTATTTACAAAGGGGTAGTGATGTCCTTGCATCATACTACTAAGGAGCGGAAGAAAACTTTCCCCAAAAGTTATAATTGTCTTGACTTTGACATTATTTGTAGCACCTTTTATTTAATAGATCATCCTCCTTGATCCCATGGCCTATTTGAGATGCTTAGACCTTTTTGATTCTTGATGGCTTCTCATTCCTTCTTCTTTCTCTTGCCTTCTTATTTGAGGTCATCCTTTTGCATTTTGATCTTCAACTCAATCATCTTCAACACTTGCTTCTTGTCCTGCATCATTCTAAACATGAAACATATAAGTTAATGAAAATAACCTAATTCTTGTCTTCTTGGCATCCTATTTCTTTTAATTACACACTTATTCTCTCTATGCTTATTGCTTGTGTCCTCTTCTTTTCTTCAAACTTATCAACCTTTGTAATCTCTTCATTCTCCTCTTGTTATTCTTGATCAATGACTTATATCTCCATGGCCAATGCCTTCAAAATACTCACTTTCTCAATAAAATAATATAAAATTTCCACACTTTGTATGCATGAAAAATGTTTTAACAACTTGAAAATAATTATTTCACCAACTCACCTAAAAGTATCTCATTTTTTCTCTTCTTTTCTCTGTTGATTCTTCATATTAGGCAGTTGTTCTCTTATAAGTAAGTCTCTTCCACCTTGCTCTTCCTGATAGGCTAGAAATAACATTTAAAGAATGACAACGAAATATTGATTCCATGATTCAATTTCAAATGAATCAAAGGAAACATTATAAAACAAAAAATGTGACTCTTGAGCTACACCTACTAAGTAGTCCATTCATATTCCTATGAGACTCTTGAGCTACACACAAGAAGATAAAATAAAAGAGAAACTACACCTAGGAATAATGAAATATTATCTAACTAATATTACATTTCCCTTTAGTCTGTAGGGGTTATTGTCAGACCAAGCATTCCTCTAAAGTTTTCAAAATTTTCTTGTCCAAATACCTTTATCAAGATATCTATTGGTTGCTCTGTTATCAAGCAATGTTTTGACTTGACACTTCCATATTTCACATAGTGTTGAATCAAATGAAATTTGGTGTTGATGTGCTTGGTTTGGTCATGAAATAATAGATTATTTTCCATCTATATTACATAAGTGTTGTCAAACATGAGAGGTGTTGATGAATTTTGTTTCTCTTGCAAATCTGAAAGAACCCTTCTTAGCCACAAGATCTCTCTAGTTGCCTTTGAAGCAACCATATATTCTACTTCTACTGAAGAAAAATATGATACTAATTGCTTCGTGGATTTTAAACTCGTAACTATTGTTCTTAAATTCATTAAAAAACACAAGGTGGACTTTCCATCTTCATGATCACCAACATAATCATAATCTGAATACCCAACTAGTTTAAAGTCTCATGTCTTAGAGTATTTGAGCTCAAAATGTTGTGTGCCTTTAAGATATTTGAGGACCCTTTTTATTGTTACCCAATGACTCTCCCTAGGTTGTTTCATTAATATTATAAGGATACCAACTATGTATGATATATCTAGTGAGTGGTAGTCACATAAATCAGACTTCTAATGAGTTGTCTATATTTAGTGGCATCAACCAAACTTGTTGAATCTTCAGATGCCAATTTGATATTTTGTTCCATGGGTGTGCTAAGATGCTTACAATCTTCCATTCTAAACTTTCTTATAATGTCACTAATGTAATTTTGTTGAGTGGTGAATAAATACTTTGGTTTTTGAATTACTTCAATACCCAAATAGTAATGAATATAACCCAAATAAGTCATTTCAAAAAATTTGATCAACTTCAATTTAAATTTTATAGTGTACCATTCATTATTACCTATGATGATCAAATCATCAACATACACCACCATAAATACAACCATTTTTTCAATTGTTTTTTGAAAATATTTGCATCTTCAAACTCAAAACATTTAAAGTTCATGTTCGTAAGATGTTCAACTAGTTTTTCATACCATGCTCTACAGGCTTGTTTCAAACCATACAACAATTTTTCTAGTTTTCACACCTTGTGCTCATGTCCCTATTATAACTTATATTTTCACCCTTTGAGGATATGGAAAATCTATCCTCATCTAAGTGGAACAATGGAAACACCTCTAATCTTGTGGGTAACCTAAGGATGAGGTGAATCTCTATATAGGGCTAGCTCCCTTGATGTACCACTTTGGCTTGAAACTACACCTAAACTTTTGGGCTGAAAATGGAAAAATAAAATTGAAATAAAACTATTATATGGGAGGTGATACACCAAATATATTGATGAATTCCAACTAAAAGCATGTTACACTTAAAATCAAGGGACAAACTAAACATACTCCTCTCCAATCTGCATCTTATCACATCAATTTTACATTATGGGTTAGGGATGAATGTATAAAGCTATGAGGACTAGATAAGAGGCCTTAAATGGAAAAAATTAAAATACTAACTCACTAAATCCTTGACATTTCCTAGAAAAATTCACATGCCTTGCAAGAAGAAGCTTTTCAACTACTAATAGGATGAAAGAATGAAACGTGTTAAGGAAATAAGAGTTATCACTTAAGCAAATCAATCATCCAAGTAGAACACACTATGAAAAGTCATGAAGAGGTAAAAATAAGTAGTATTATTGATCAAATGGTATGAAAATGAGAAGGGCTTCACCATACTTAGGTGGAACATAAGTTACAATAGCCAAAAAGGCTAGTTCTTATAGAACTTGAGAGAGAGAGAGAGAGAGAGAGAGAGAGAGAGAGAGAGAGAGAGAGAGAGAGAGAGAGAGAGAGAGAGAGAGAGAGAGAGAGAGAGAGAGAGAGGCTCAAGGGTCACAAGGACACTTTTCAAGCTGAGTGAATTAGTTACTTGTTCATGATAATAGGATATGGGATGAACCATGTAAGGTTAGGAAGTCCAAGTGTTCATACAAGTCATCAAACTCTTACAAAGTGGCATGAAATTCCCTTAGCTAGCTCAAAAAACTTCCTTCATGATTAATCCTATTTGAACATCCCATAAGTGATTAGGGCTAGGTGATTGGGATGAAGGTTAAGGGTTTCAATCATGCCTCTCCTTGTATTGGTTTTATTCTTGGTCCTTTGGAATCATCTAGAAAAGATTTATCATCATTTTTAGTCCAAAAACCTCTTCCTCCATGTACCGTACACACTTGGCCTCAAAATTGGCATCAATTTCTCATTAAAATCTATGGGAGGGATTGGATGAAACCTTTTAATACCCTACATGGCCTTAGAATCATTAGGAATTCTTTTAAATCACCTCAATTGAAGATTTACACCGTTTTCACTGGCTTATCTATTATTCATGCTTTAAAATAAACATGGGGATTTATCACAAGTCTAAATCTTCCTCCTAAATTTGGTTTCATCCTTTGATTCCCTCTATAACCTAAAAAACTCAAAAAAATTATCAAAAATACCTTATTATACACCATTTTTTTACAATTACATACATATAAAAATCATTAGAGGTATAATGAGTGAGTCTTATGCAATTTTCAATAACTTTCATGAGCAAACTATTCCATTAGAATACATTTCCATTTTTATTTCTCCAATTGGGTCTTGACTGAGGGTTTATAAGGGTGTTAGGCCTATTTTAACTCTCAATATTTGTTTATAAATCTTTGGCATATAATTTGAAAAAAAATTCCACAAACAAGTCCTTAAAGACCCCTACTAACCTTCCCAAACTCCTTTGGCTTCTATGCAAGGCCTCATGGAAGATATGAGCATCTAAAACTAGGTTATTGAGCTTGTTTTCCTCTTTCTTGCATGATTGAGAGTGTTTTGAATTAAAAAGTGGATTCTTGATTATTTTTGTGACTTATAAAATCTTTATTACCTATATTAAGACCATAAGAACATGCTCAAATTAATTTTAATGCTCTTCAACTTGAACTTTAGTCCTAGTTATGCTTAGTAGGTATGAGTAGTCATTGAAGCCCAAAATGGATCATCATGCCTTACCCTACAAAATATATTATTTAAAAAAAATTATATTGTTCCATAAACATTTTATAATATATTTTAAAGCATACTTAATGCTAGAAATGAAGGTGATCTCTTGTTTGGGCTTTAGGCTAAAACCCTGCCTATAGCCTACTTGTAAACCTAGAAATCTAAACCTTCTTAATAGGTTACCTCCTTTAGTGAGGTATTACTCATGTTGTTTTATATGTTCCTTATCTTATCACATATTCTATAAATATTCAAGTATCTCCTAAGACCATCCACTTACTACCCTTCTCCAAATCTGCTAGTTTGACCTCATAAGGGAGTGCCTCTATCTGAGACAAAATAGAGGGAACTCCCTTATTTTCTTAGAGAATCATAAAAATTTTATGAGATTATATAGGTATTATAGAAACCCTATAAAAAATTATATCTCTTTATGACATCATCTAACCCTTCAAATCCTTGAAAAAACAAAACAAACTTATTAGAAAATAGATTGTGCAAGGTTTCAAGGAATGGACTGAGTTTGCTTGATTGGGATCTTATACATGTTTGTTTTCCATAATATAAAGGATAAATTAGGCCATCAATACCATAATTAAATTATTACAATCCCTAATTATCCCTCTAAGCTCTCATGAACTCATCACACACTTGAACTCTTAAGGTTACCTTCCAATTCTTGATTGTGTTTCCTTAAAACATCATACCTATAGGTGTATATGCATGCCTTGACCTTGAATAAAACTGAAAAAAACTTATCTGATCCCATTAGGTTCATATTTTGTTTTTTAGACTCAAATTTCTTATTCTGAGCACTATAAGCACCTCAAGACCCTAGTTTTCTTGCTTCTTGCCTGCTCAGTCAACACAGTCACTGTGTTGAGGAAGATGAAAACCTGTAGGTGTTGATTTGCATTGGTAAAGGTTAATGTAAGTCATCATAGCTTTGAAGAATGTGTTAACAGGTTTTTTTTCTCATTACAACCTCTTCTATTCTCTCTAAAAGTACCTTGAACTCATGGACTAAGTCCTTCCTATTTTATTTGAGAAACCCTTCCTTGATGACTCATGTAGGTGCCTATTATCTTTAATTAATCTTAATCATGGTGTTTAATGATTTATTTTAATCTATTTAGGTCACAAAGTTAATTTTTATAATTTATCTCACCTTGGATGCCCTTAAAAATCATCAAAATATCAAGTTAGCTCACTATCTACCCTGTCTTGACTGAGATACTCTTCCTTTCTATTCTTGTAGGTGCTTATGAGATATCAATGAGCTTGGTCATGATGTTCAAAATCCTCCCATGAAACATGAGAATCATATATCCCTTGTATTTACCTTAGATTCACTTTAATAGGCTAAAACAACATCAAATACTTTGACTGAGTCATTAATTGCTACTTTGAGACACCATGTTGTACGTGTGTATTTTCCCTAAGAAGGGACACCTATAGACACTCATGAAACCTAAAAACCATGTATAAATATCATGATAATGATATTAATGCCAATGTTAATGATATTCAATCCATGAGACCACTTTATCCATAAGGAAAAGTATTGTTGGCAAGTTAGGACATCAAAAACCATTTCCAACTACAAACATGTAGATATCAGTGTAGAATTTTAGTGTTTTTAAGGGCACATTTGAGGCTCCAAATTTCTAAATTCCATTCACTTATTGATTACCATTTTTGGAATGATTCCTATATATTCAAGGGGATAAAAATTTTACCTATATAGATGCTCCAACTCTCCTGGAAAATATGTTATAGGATAATAACGAAACCCTTGGGACCTCTATTTTCGCATTTTAGGGAAACCTTCCCTAAACTCAACTTCTTATCTCATCAACATGGTTGCATAATTAATTTTTACCTCTTGGAACTTTATATGAGTCTATCATGGATTTTTTATCATACAAAGACCTTAAGGATGTTTCAAGTTATATCAACCTCTCCATAAAAACATCTTAGTCCCCTGCTCAGTGACCTTTAGGTGGATATTTTGGTGCACAAATAGTGAGTTGAGTATGAGTAGTATGGAATCCATCCATGACTAAGGAAATTTTAAAATATTATCAAACATTCCAATACACTTTTATAAATCCTAATATATTGGAACCATATCAGGCTTTTCACCTCTTAGCATGATGTCATCTCAGGTTCTTGTAGATGCATTTGCCAATGGTGGACTATATGAAACTATTATATATGAATAAAACAATCCCATTTTAATTAATTGGAAGGTATAACTTAATTTTTTTTATGTTTAGGCAATTTAAACATTTCAATACCACATTCATGACCCCCATGGATGTATTAAAGGCTTTAACCATCTCACTAGTTGACAATGCATGAAAGTTAGGGAAACAACTGACTGTATGGTGTTTTAAGAATACCACTCATGGGAAGTTACTTATAGGTGATATTTTAATTATAAATGAATTTAAAAAACATTTATAACATTGATATGGATCTATCACAACCTTTGAACCATGATCAAAGCATGAATATTCTACCCATAGAGGAAAAACTACTTGCAACACATAATGGTGCTTATCTTGCAACATTGATGTACTTGACCTATAAAACAAAATAAATCATGAAAATAAGTGTGTATAATATTTTATAAGGTATAAAACATCCTTTTAAGTCAACATCACCAATTGGTTTATACAGATTTGACCAGAATTGAGTAAAACCTATAGGGTGTATAAAATAGCTACCAGAAAAGTAAAATCAACTTCATGAGGATGGATCATGAAGCACAAGACACCATCATTCAAATATTTATATTTAAATTAAGGTATATGATATTAATACAACTTTCCAAAATCATTTGTCATGAAACCTCTTTATTTGTCTGTATTGAGCAAAAACTTGAAGGTCACTTCTATATGCCTAAAAATGCAAAGAAGAAGTAGAATGATTTTAGCTTAAAAATGTCACTTCCAAAGTAAAAAAAAAATTATATATGAGTTTTATGAATGTTAATATGCCTTCCATGATTTTTTTCCATTTTTAACACTTTCCCATGGGCCGTACAAGTGCCATTTTCTCTCTTTTTCAATTAATTCTTGAATTTCAGCTAAGGAACCTACAATATTATGATGTAACTAACATAATTTATAGGTAAAATGAATTATTGGATGATTGTAATTAAAAATTTGCATCTGGATACCTTGTTAAATGTGTCACTTTCACTAATGACCCTTAAAAATAGATTAAATGACCCAAAATGACAAATTGACTAATATGACTAAGACTAAGGTTAGGATGATATTAAATGACATAAATTAACATATAATACACCCCATGAAAATAAATTATACCCCCTAAAACATATAAAACTAATTATTTACCTATAGGGGTTCCAATTTGACTTAAAAGTCAAATTTGGACAATAAATTGGTGACTCATAGGGGTAGTATGCCTATTATGCTAACTAGACCAGTAGCCTTATCAGTCCATTAGGCTTAGGGAGTTGTTTGAAGTTTTAGACAAAAAAGAAACCTTTTACCATTTACCATCAAGAAAATAAAACTAATTACCTCAACAAAACAAAAAAAAGACACACATAAAGTAAAAGCAAACACAAATGTGCTTCATGAGCAATTATGGAACACACACACTAAACTAAAAAAACTAACTCAAACACTAACTAACTTGAGATGAGAACTCCATCCTAGATCAAATGGAAAGTTTGAAACTCTTCTTGCTTCATGACATGAAGGATTTAGTGAGAAATTTAGCCTTTTGTCCTTAAGCATTGATGCCTCCAACTTTTTCATGATATTTTCCAACTTCATTGGCATAATGTTCATTGAAAACTAGGTAGCATCAAATAGGTTAGCTATAAAAATGAACTCTTATTGTATCCAAATAGCCTCAACCTTATCATGTGGATCTTCAATTGTAACCTCATTCTTGATTTCTATAGGGCTCTCAATAATATTGGGTCTATTCTCATCCACAACTTCTTCTAGCTCATCAAGGAGCTTTGTATACTCTATCCAATCTTGATCATTGTCTTCCATGGAAGCTTATTTCTTCACCTTGTCATGTATTTGGCCCTGAACTTGTCAAAGCTCTTCAAGCTCTTGAAATAGATCCATTTTCAATTTCCAATCATCTTTGTTCTCTTGATCCTTTAGAACCACTATCTATTGAATCTTCTCTTCTTGATGTATGATGTCATCAAACTAGTGTTATTAAATCTCCAATGCATCTGATGATGATTTAAGATCAGGCTAAGGTGTTGGGTCATCTTCAAGAACAACATATTACACATTGGTCTCAAGAAAGTTTTCTAAGGCTACAACCTCTTTGGGAAAGACTTGAAATTATTCCCCATCCATAGTAGTACATTCATATTCATACTTGAGATGATCATCTACAACCTTTTGATCAAATGTAAAGTCTTTTACAAGGGTTGAAAGCTATTTCATCTCCTTCTTCTTCATGGTGATGCCAAGACTAGGCATCTTGAAATCATGTGACCTAGCCTAATGAGGCTATTGTAGTAATATAAAATATGAAAATTAGTAACTTGAGCATGGTTAATGACACCCAACTCTTAAGTCCCTCTTGTTTGTTCTTATGACTCTAATAGGAATATTTTCATTGATTCTCAATCATTCCTAGCCTTCCAAACTTGACCCCAACTAAGTCAAAACCCTTTTTCCATGACCAATCCATTCACCCAAGTCTCGTAAGCCCAAGATAATAGTGTCAAACTAGGACTATATCATCTATGCCACTCTTGTTGATTTTTTGTGTTGTTATCCAAGCTCATTTTTATCCCTAATGGTCAATTTCCTCTGGTTCCCTATCCTTCTCCTTGTCAACCTAAATCAAGCACTTTCAACCCATGACCAATAGATCCCTATAAAATCCCATTCAAAGATCATTTGGAAAGGGTTGGTAAATATCACTAAGAAATCAAGAATACAAGCAAGACTACTCAATCAATCTTTCCTATTCTCAGCATACAACCAACCTATACACTTTCAAGCAAATTAAAATACTTATACCAGCCCCTAGCCATCTTAAGCACATCTAATTTAGCATTTTTAATATTCATACACTCAATTTCACAAAGCACATCAAGTGAGAGAACTACATATGGCTTGATCCCTCTTCAGAGTATTGGTATGTAGGAAGCATGCCCACACAAGGGGTGTGGATCCATGTCTAATGAATCTTACAAACACTAACCCCCCCCCCCCCTTTTACTTAAATTTGATCAAAGCACAATGAAAGATAGTGTTTTAAGAGAAAATCTACTCTATAGGGAGCTTTATAGACTTTCAATTACCAAAACTTCATAAATAGGGTCACATAAACATGTAGAATAAAACTTAGAAAGCTTAGATCTTTATGACAATCATGATAGAGGTAGAATACAACATCGGTGCCACTCATGTCTAGTTTTGATGCTCCTATCCAATCAAAAAATGAAATTTACATCTTAGTTTGTGATAGTGTCCCAGTCTTTCATAGTGAATTCAAGCCTCTGTCTCAATCAGATTAATTAGTTTCCAACTAAGTCTTGTTTTCTTCCCTTTATTACTATTTTTTTAAAAGTTAAAATTGCATTAAAATTTCATAAATTATTATCTTGATAATTTAATATTTATTTACTAATTTTACTACTCAGCCCCTTTAACTAAATTAGGAAAAAAACTCCAATATTTCCAAAATTGTTAAATCATTTGGTGAACCCGACTTACTTTGTTTGCACATAAAACTCCTAAAAACCCTAGGGTAAAATTACTACTAACTTTTCCTCTATTTTTCTTATTTTTTACTTGCATAATAAAATTATAATTTAGAATTAAATTTTAAAATTTAATAGTAATTTTAAAATAATTTTTTTTCAAAACCTAGTTACCCATACTAGGTCCCAGTATTTTCCTAGTAATTTTAAATAATTTTCTGAATTTTTACTACCATATATAAATAAAAAATTCAGTTCAAATTTCAAATTTTAATAATAATTATTAAAAAATATTTATTTTTTAAAAATCCCTAGTTGCATATATTAGGTCTCTCTAGATCACAAAATTTCCAACAAATTTTTGATTTTTTACTTACATATCTAACTCAACAATTCACTTTCAATTTCAAATTTTCATAGTAAATTATTCAAAT
Organism: Torreya grandis; assembly: GCA_037957365.1. Classification (NCBI taxonomy): domain Eukaryota; kingdom Viridiplantae; phylum Streptophyta; class Pinopsida; order Cupressales; family Taxaceae; genus Torreya; species Torreya grandis. Next base: position 378,478 of record JARHVA010003822.1, on the reverse strand, counting down.
AATTATCTTTCAAACCCTAGTTGTCTATACTAGGTCCCACTGCTTCTTGAGGTATCACTTTACACCTATAATAAGATTACAAAAATGGATCTCATTTATTTACAAATTTTTCTTACATTTCTTGTACATAATAAGGAAACCATAATTGGTCTGATCATGTACATGAATGATGAAGTTTATCATATGTTAGTACAAAGTTTCATTCTTTACTTTTCATGCCTAATTTTCATAATATGGGATGATATTCATAAATCCATTGTTAAATATAGTGAGATAACTTTCCTTCAAAGCAAAGTTTACTTGTCTTTCATACAAGGTTTCATCTCTTGTTTTCTATCTCATGTATGGAAAAAATTTCAAGTTTATCATTCTAAACACATTAAAAATGTCATAGCACATGCCAAAGTTTCTTATACATTTATGCACAATTCCATGCTCTCTATCCCTTGTTCTCTATATGTCATGTGGGATTTTATTTATAATCATATTGCTATACATGGTTTCTACCTAGATATATCTAACTCCTTAGTTACATGGCTTTACATAAGCTAACTACCACCTATCAAGTTTCAATGTCATATATTATGCACAAGCAAGAAATTTCTTCTCCTCCTCTCCCCTAAGAGGGTGATATGTACTTTCCCTCTAATTAGGTCCATGTTATCATCCCTCCAAAAGGTGAGCCAACACATAATATTGTTCCTAATGCATACATTTAGCCTATAGCTTATTAAAAACCTCTTCAACATGTGTGTTTACATCTTCAACCGAAAGCAACTAGGATTTGCACTTGTCAGACTCGAAGGAATCAAGTCACCAGTATGATCAAGCTAATTTCAGATTTACAAACATAGAATCAGCCATTACATGAAAAGATCACAACATTGAAAAATTAGATTATAATACAAAAGCCTCAAAGGCACCCTAGTGTCAATCATGTATATGCACCTTCATCTAGTCAATTGGTTGCAAGCAATGTTATATATCAAAACAATAAATCATAAAAAAGTAACTCTACAACTAGTGATTCAAAAAGAATTCAAAGATCAGATAAGAGTTCAAGTGAGGTACTAAGGGAAATAATTAAATCTAAGTTTATGAAACTACCTCTTCTACATCTAGTTAGAAGATCTAAATATTATTGTGCATATCATAAAATGCATGGGCATCACACAGGTTCATGTTTGGCATTGAAAAATCATATATAACAGATAATTCTTAATGAAGACACTATCCAAGGTAAATTAGTCAAGCGATCCATAGTGACATAGGAACACATTCACAAAGGGTAAAATTTAGAAATATTACAAAAGTGGTTACCAAAGCATAATTCAAAACAACAAAAGGATCAAAAATAAAAATTAGAGAAAGAAACAGTACCACAAACATAGGTAAAGCACAAAAAAGATGCAAATCTACCTCTCCAAAATGAAACTCAACTTTCAAATCAGTATGGGTTTGGTCAAAAATATATACAATAGTTCTATTTTCAAATTCAAGAATTGGGTAAACATGCTCAAGGCATCACTACTCCTGTTCTATTAGTTGATAATGTTTGTCACCAAGGTTTGGGATTTATTGAACATCCTAAGGCAAATCATTCACAAATACAATTTATCAAAGGAAAAGATCCAAATACAACAAAATTCAACACTAGCATTCCATTGGTTCAAAATCAAGATGATAATGATGAGTGGAACAATACAAGTTATTATTGTTTCCAAGATACTAACAATGAATTCAAATATTCAAAGTCATATTCACAGTCATTCTCTAGTACTTCAAAACCACACACGATTCTTTTGCTTGACATAGGATAACATGATAGGGAGTATCCCATGAGACTCATCAATTAGTATCATCCCTTCTTAGCCTTACTTATACATAGCTTCTAATCCAAGAAACACTTTAGGTGATAATTCATGTGACATTTCTACTCCAATTGGTGGCAGAACTTCCAGGAACCATAACTTTTGAACCATAGCTCCATTTGACTCCCCATATGAACCATTAGAAATATAATAATTAGGAGAATGAAAATATATGGCATTGGGATTTTCTCAATGGTTTTTTACCCCCAAAAACCCAATGGAAGTGCTTAAAATTTCAATTTTAATAGTGTAGTCTAAAAGTAGTAATTTCTTGAATTTATATTATTGTAAATCATGGAAGTCGAACCACCTCATCTCCCTCAAGATTGGTGAACTCACACATCCTCATCCTACCTTCAAAATAGGTATAAATAAATATGTAGCCTGAAAAGAAAAATAGACATATCTTCCCAGAGATAAGCATATGTTTGTAATTTCAATCTTGTGAGTAATAAAACATCTCTTCTCAGAGATAGCATTGTTATTGTTATTTTCTTGTGTTTTTGAAATATCTTTCAAGAAAAAACCCTAAGTTTTGGATCAGCTTCCTTTCAATTTATTGTACATAGTCTCTTTATGATTGATTGTACATAGCTTATTTAAAAATACCAAAAACAATATAACCTGTCAAAAATACAAAAACATTCAAATATTCAAAAACACAAAAACATTTTGATTGTATACATTATCCATGCTTTACATTTCTACTGATATGATGGACTTATATTTTATTTTTATATGCTATTTTTTGTTGATTTATATACATTACCATGCTTCACTTGATCTCCTTTGAGTGTATGCAGTGACTTCTAGCTCTTTGATTTCTTCACTCTACCTATTGAGTGGGAATCCTACTTCTACATTCAAGACACACATCGATATATATACCCACTAGGGGCATCTTCTACATGACTACACCATCCAAGTTATTTCAATCCTACACCACACATTCTAGTTATCATGATGATGTACATTATTTACTATCTTACATAGATTACTCTATCGGCATTTCACTAGTATTCAACACTTATGTATTTCTTAGCATATACATAGTCTTGTACTAACATGTCTTGCATACTTTCTCTCTTACTTTAATTAGTTAGATGTGATTATATTTTCTAGTCTTTACATGCTTTATCTTCTTGCTTATCATAGTTGGATGTGATTTCATTTCTAGTTCTTACTTGTCTCTTGTATATGCCCTAGGACATTTTTAAATGTCCTTTGCTTCTATTCATGTATGTGCCTTAGGACATTTGTCAGTCTTTTGATTTTACTCTTCTATGTGATTGTGGTTCTTACACTAACCTTTGCTCATTTTTAAATATATATTTATGTGGTATTTGAACATGCCTTTTATGCTTCCTTATAGTTTGAGTGGCATTGCCCATGTCCCTTGTTTGCTTAGCCCCTTGGCCACTCTTGCTTCTTGCCTTGTGTGCTTGTTGCTTGTCTGCTTCTCTTTATTTGCAATGCCATGATCCACATCATGAATTTACCTCACTTTCTAGTTTCAATTCAGTATATTACACATATTATTTCATTATTATATTTATCTAGGCATACCCCTATTGATATAATAATATCTCAATACAAACCATGTTATATGTTGAGATATCTTGTCAATTATCATTTCTATATCATGTATGTTTATAGCATAACATACTTGTAGGGATCTTTCTTCTAAGGGAAGTAATTGTATGGTCTCCATTCCTACCCTCAAAAGAGGGAACAACAAATAGGGTTTTGATACAGGTATCAAAGCTCCTACTAGTCAAAAAATCTAGTTTAAAACACTTAAAATAGTAATCAGACATCAAACCAATCAAAATAGACCAAGCAAATAGTAAATATTCTAGAATAGTAATCATATTTAGCCTAGGACAATAGTGCCAAGATTGGACTATAGTGTTGATGTTGCTAATATCCATTTTTGATGCTCCTATCCAAATAACAAAAAAACCAAATTTCTTAGAAGCATGCAAAAAATAAGTTCAACTATAGTTTTGCATTATCAAACTAGTTTAGTATCCATAGTTTTCAATACACTTTTTCTCAAATAATCTAGATATAGGGGCATCATGCATAGCATGATTGGATCTCACTTCTAGTTTTAGATATGGTAGTTGGTATAACTTCTAAATCAGAATCCATGTTTCATACATTAGTGATTGGAGGTAATGTGCACAGCACATTTGTTTTCTTTTCTTTCTAAATTCAACATTACCTAGGCATTCTTAATAGTTGTGTGCCTTATTCCATCTAAAAGTGGTTGGCATCATTTTAGAGTGGCTTTCATACAAGCCTAACCTCCACATTTATCGAGTTCTCAATTTTTTTAATGGCTTTCAAATAGGCCTAATTCTCAGTTTTGGAGTGGATTTCATATAAGCCTAATCTCCATCTTTCAGAGTGGCCAAGAGTGGTCTAGTTTCTAGCATACATTCAACTATCCATGCTAACATTATCAGATCACATATCATTCATAGGCTTCAAAATCCATCTCATATGACATACATTTCATACTAGTATCAATTCATAGCTTCACTTCATGGGGTAATGATGGAGCCAAAGGTCTAGGTAGCACTTGTATTATTGATCCACCTATTCAAAAGGATTGGACACACAATCCAAACATTGATTAGCATATGCATGACCACCTATCTTCACTTAGTGGCTGATGATAGAGCCAAAGGGCTAAATTTTCCATTCTTGAGCCACTTTTTGGGGAATTGAGCACTCAACTCTATTCATGATATTACTCTTAGTACAACATTACTCAGTATCACCCAAAATCATAATAGGTTTTGTATTGATCCACATACCCAGTGAGGTGTATTCATTCCTTTTTCTTCCTCTCTCTCTTACCCATATTTATATGTTCTTATTTTAGGTATAGTGTATCTATTAAGAACTAATCTATTATTTGTTTTCTCTTGCAAATTCACACTTCAGAGTGTTCTCTCTCTACTCACACCTAGCATCACACAGCTTCATGAGCTTCACCCTTGTAGGTAAGTTCATGTATGCTTTCTATTTTTCCTTTATCCTAGTATTTTACTTTGCGACATCACTAGAATAAAAGGGCGCAAATGTAGTCATATAAAATGTGAAAAATGGTAAGTTGATCATGGATAATGACACCCAACTCTTAGTTCCCTCTTGCTCCTCATGACCTTCATAGGCATATTTTCATTAATTTTTAATCATTTGTAGCCTTCCAAACTTGACCTTAACTGAGCTATGACCCTATTTTCATGACTAATCCATCCCCCTAGGTCTCATAATCCCAAGGAAATAATGCCACACTTAAACTATTGCACTGGTGCCACTCCTATCCACTTTTGGCATTGTTGTCCAAGCTCATTTCTGGCCCCAATGGTCAATTTCTATTAGGGTGTGGAGCTAAAAGCTTCACCAAGGAGCATACTTAAACAGGTTCGGGTCTACACAGACGCCGGCGTCGGTCAGGAGCGACCGACGTCGGTTAGTAGCAGTTGCAGAGGCGCCGACGTCAGCGATATGGTCGACCGGCGACGGTCACAGGCGAACAGGCAGGAACCGACGTCGGTTACCTGCGTGTCCAGAAATCTATTTTCGTGGACAGCAGCGAGTGTTTGCATGATAAGTTTGAGTCGTGGACTCAAGCTTGCATCTCTATTGTTAGCAATATTATTTTTAGAGCCCTTGTTCAAGAGGCTTAACTGTTTGTTGTAAGAGCATGCTCAAGTTTCCTATTTCTATATGTAGGAAGATCTTCTTAGCTTAGAATTGTAGAATGTGTGTAGAACTGTAAGAGTAGAACATTGTGAATGTTTGAAGGACAGTACAGAGTTGCATCAATCCAGGTTGTTGGATTTGAGTGTACTTGAGAGTGAGCTCTTGAGGAATAGAGATCTAGTGATAGATCTTGTGTGCATCTGAGAGAGGTGTGGAAGAACGAAGCTTCTTCATTGTATTCCTATTGTAAAGAGTTTCAATACAAGTTTTCAGGGTGTTTTCTTGTATATCTTGTTCTGTGCTATTTATCATTTCAGTTACTTATCTATCTGATTTATTTTCACATTTATTGCTTTCACAAGTGTAATCTATTGTTGGTTTGATCCCCCAACAAGTGGTATCAGAGCCTTGGTTACAGGTTACAGGTTACAGATTACAGGTTGCTCACAGGTGTTTCTGCAGGAATTTCTGTTTGAGTGGGAGAAGCAATGGCAGAAGAAAGTAAGCTGAGAATGGAAAAGTTTAATGGCAAGAACTACCAACATTGGAGAATGCAGATAGAGGACTATCTGTATCAGAAGGATCTCTACTTACCGTTAGGTGGGATAGCAAAGAAGCCCAAGGACATGGAGGATGAAGAATGGGAAGTTCTTGACAGAAAGGCTCTTGGGTCTATAAGACTGAGTCTGGCCTCCACTGTGATATGTAATTTGTCACAGGCAAAAACTACGGTAGAGTTGATGACCACGTTAGCAAATATGTATGAAAAACCCTCAGCTTCAAATAAGGTATATCTTATGAAGCAATTATTTAATTTGCATATGAATGAAGGTGGATCTGTTTCTACTCATCTGAATGATTTCAATGGAATTGTTAATCAGTTAAGTTCTGTCAATATTGTATTTGAAGATGAAATAAAAGCTCTTTTGATATTATGTTTTTTGCCTGAAAGCTGGCATGGCTTAGTAATGGCAGTTTCTAATACTGCATCTGCATCAAATATTTTGAAAGTAGAGGATGTGGTTAGTGTTATCTTGAATGAGGAAATACACAGGAAAAGCACAGAAGAGACATCTGGGAATGCTTTAAATTTTGAGAGCAGGGGAAGGCAAAAAGAAAAGAGCAAGAGGAGATCAAGATCTAAGTCTAAGGTGAGAGGAAGATCCAAATCCAGGAATGGCAGGAAGCCACAATGCTGGAACTGTGGAAAGATGGGGCACATAAGCAGAGATTGTTGGTCAAAGCCCAAGGAGGACAACCAACACGAAGGAAAGGAAGAAGCCAAGGTTGCAGGTATTGCACAGGATGCTTTAATTTTCTCTTTGCATAATAACATAGAATCTTGGGTAGTAGATTCTGGTGCATCTTTCCATGCTACCCCTAACAGAGAGTATTTCAGTGACTATACCCATGGATATTTTGGAATAGTGTACTTAGGGGATGACGAGCCTTGTAAAATAATTGGCAAAGGTAAAGTGCAGCTGAAGATGCAGAATGGCAACACATGGGTGTTGAGAGAAGTGATGCATGTTCCTAGTTTGAAGAGAAATTTGATTTCTGCAGGTAAGCTAGGTGATGAGGGTTGTACAGTAACTCTCACAGCAGATTCTTGGAAGGTGACCAAGGGTGCACTAGTTATGGCCAGAGGTAAGAGAGAAGGTACTCTCTACTTGTGTAATTGTGTTACTAACAAATCTCCTTCAGTTTTATCTACTTCAGGTGTGGATTGTAAATTGTGGCACTCAAGGCTTGGCCACATGAGTGAGAAGGGGATGTCAATACTTAAGTCTAAAGGTATGCTTTCAGATTTGAAAAGTATGGATCTAGAGTTTTGTGAGCATTGTGTATTTGGAAAATAGAAAAGGGTTAGTTTTCTCAAGACTGGATCTACTAAGAAAAGGCAGAAGTTGCAGCTTGTTCACACAGACGTGTGGGGACCGGCTCAGGTAGCCTCTATTGGCGGATCACGGTACTATGTTACATTCATAGATGACGCCACAAGAAAGGTATGGATCTACTGTATTAAAAATAAATCTGATGTTTTTGAGACTTTTAAGTTTTGGAAGGCTATGGTTGAGAATGAAACAGGTAGAAAGTTAAAGTGCCTGAGATCTGATAATGGCGGTGAGTTCTGCAGTCTTAAGTTCAAATTGTATTGTTATACACAAGGAATCCGTAGGCAAAGGACAGTTCCAAGGACACCTCAGCAGAATGGTATTGCTGAAAGGATGAATAGAACTATCATGGAGCGTGCAAGATGTATGAGATTGCATGCAGGGTTGCCCTTAGAATTTTGGGCAGAAGCAGTGGACACCGCAGTGTACCTGATTAACAGAGGACCCTCTACAGCTCTGGATGGTGGAATTCCAGAAGAGGCATGGACAAGTAAAAAGGTAGATCTCTCATATCTCAAAGTTTTTGGTAGTGAAGCCTTTGTGCATATAGATAAGGAAAATAGAAAGAAGCTTGATCCTAAGTCTACGAGGTGCACGTTTATAGGCTATGGCTCAGATGATTTTGGTTTCAGATTTTGGAATCTAGGAACTAACAAGGTAATCAGGAGCCATGATGTTGTTTTCAATGAAAGAGTGATGTACTGTGATCAGATAAGGAAGCTTGATCAATCTAGGCAGAGCAATAGTGAATTGGACGAAGTTATGGTCTAAAATGAGCTCGTGGGAAAAAGAAATAATCACTTGTAGGAAAACACAGAGACCGACGTCGGCAGGGTTGGAACCGGCGTCGGCAGTACAGAAACCGATGTCGGTCATACAGAGACCGACGTCGGTAGACCAGGCACCGAGGTCAGTCAGGCAGAGCCGACGACGGCGAGTGACAGGTCTACAGGTGGCCGAGGTCGGTCACTGTCAGAAAATTTGGGTGGACAGATTGTTGAAAACAAGTCCAAGACACCCACCAGGAGGTCTGAAAGGGTAAGTAAGCCTCCACTTAGATATTCTCCTTCCTTATATTATTTATTGCTAACTGATGGTGGAGAACCAGAAAGTTTTGAAGAAACATTACAGGTGGAGTCCAGGAGTAAGTGGGAGCGTGGCATGGTTGAGGAGATGGAGTCCTTAAGAGAGAACCAAACATGGGATTTGGTTGAATTGCCAGCTGGTAAGAGAACACTGAAGAACAGATGGACCTACAGGTTGAAGGAAAGTGAGGATGGTCAGATGCGATATAAGGCCAGATTAGTGGTAAAAGGATTTGCACAAAAGCCAGGGATTGACTTTGGTGAAATTTTTTCTCCGATTGTTAAGATGACTTCTATAAGGGTTGTATTGTCTTTGGTTGCTTTTGAGGATTTGCATCTCGAGCAGCTAGATGTTAAGACAGCGTTTCTTCATGGAGATTTGGATGAGGAAATTTATATGGAACAACCAGAAGGTTTCGAGGTCAAGGGTAAGGAGAAGTTTGTGTGCAGGTTAAAGAAAAGCTTGTATGGCCTCAAGCAAGCTCCAAGGCAATGGTACTTGAAATTTGACAGGTTTATGACTGAGCATGGCTACAGTAGGTGTCAATCAGACCATTGTGTGTATTTCAAGAGATTTGATAACGGTAGATATATTATTCTATTGTTGTATGTAGATGACATGCTGGTTGCAGGGTCTCACATGCAGGATATCTCTGAGCTTAAGGAGAAGTTAGCTCAAAAGTTTGCCATGAAGGATTTGGGAGCAGCGAAGAAGATCCTTGGCATGAGCATTATGAGAGACAAGAAAAATCACAGGTTGATATTGTCTCAAGAAGATTATGTGAATAAGGTGTTGGAGAGGTTTAATATGCAGGATGCAAAATCGGTAAGTACACCTATGGCTGGACATTTTAAGCTAAGCAAAGAACAATGTCCCAATTCACATGATGAGGTAGAGTACATGAGTACAGTTCCATATTCTTCCGCAGTAGGGAGTTTGATGTATGCAATGGTGTGTACTAGACCAGATATTGCCCAAGCAGTGGGAGTAGTAAGTAAGTATATGGCCAATCCAGGTAAGGAACATTGGAAAGTGGTTCAATGGATCCTTAGATATCTGAGAGGAACCAGCAGCAAGCATTTGTGCTATGGAGGTTCAGATACTTCTCTACATGGCTATGTAGATTCAGATATGGCAGGGGACTTGGATGGCAGGAGGAGCACCACAGGTTATGTTTTTACTGTAGGTGGAACAGCGGTTAGTTGGATATCTAAGTTGCAGAAGGTTGTAGCCTTGTCAACTATAGAAGCAGAGTATATTGCAGCTACAGAAGCTAGCAAGGAGATGATATGGATGACACGGTTCATGGAAGAGCTTGGAAGGGAGCATGGGAGTTGTAGATTGTACAGTGACAGTCAGAGTGTAATCCATTTGGCCAAGAACTCAGCCTTTCACTCTAGAACCAAGCACATACAGCTAAGGTACCACTTCATACGGCAGGTATTGGAAGATGGTGAGTTGAAGCTGGAGAAAATTCATACAGACAAGAATCCTGCTGATATGCTAACAAAGCCGGTTACGATGGAGAAGTTGAATCTTCATTCAACTTCTATTGGTCTTCATGATTGAGTTGAAGATGGAGGAGCTAGAAGATGATGCTGTACAGGTTGGTGCAGCTAGTTTATCTCCAAGTGGGAGATTGTTAGGGTGTGGAGCTAAAAGCTTCACCAAGGAGCATACTTAAATAGGTTCGGGTCTACACAGACGCCGGCGTCGGTCAGGAGTGATCGACGTCGGTTAGTAGCAGTTGCAGAGGCGCTGACGTCGGTGATATGGTCGACCGGCGACGGTCACAGGCGAACAGGCAGGAACCGACGTCGGTTACCTGCGTGTCCAGAAATCTATTTTTGTGGACAGCAGCGAGTGTTTGCATGATAAGTTTGAGTCGTGGACTCAAGCTTGCGTCTCTATTGTTAGCAATATTATTTTTAGAGCCCTTGTTCAAGAGGCTTAACTGTTTGTTGTAAGAGCATGCTCAAGTTTCCTATTTCTATATGTAGGAAGATCTTCTTAGCTTAGAATTGTAGAATGTGTGTAGAACTGTAAGAGTAGAACATTGTGAATGTTTGAAGGACAGTACAGAGTTGCATCAATCCAGGTTGTTGGATTTGAGTGTACTTGAGAGTGAGCTCTTAAGGAATAGAGATCTAGTGATAGATCTTGTGTGCATCTGAGAGAGGTGTGGAAGAACGAAGCTTCTTCATTGTATTCCTATTGTAAAGAGTTTCAATACAAGTTTTCAGGGTGTTTTCTTGTATATCTTGTTCTGTGCTATTTATCATTTCAGTTACTTATCTATCTGATTTATTTCCGCGTTTATTGCTTTCACAAGTGTAATCTATTGTTGGTTTGATCCCCCAACAATTTCTTCTAGTTCTCTATCCTTATATTTGTTGGCCTAAACAAGCACTTTCAACCCATGACCAATAGATATTTATAAAATCCCATTCAAATATAATTTAGAAAGGGTTGGTAAATATCACTAATCAAGCAAGAATACAAGCAAGACTACTCAAGCAATATTCCATATTCTCTACATACAGCCAACCTATACACTTTCAAGAAAACTCAAATCCTTATATTAGTCCCTAGCAATCTCAAGCACATATAGTTTAATATTTTTCATATTCATACACTCAATTGCATAAAGCACATCAAGTGGGAGAACTACATATAGCTTGATCCCTCTCTAGAGAATTGGTATGTAGGTAGTGTGCCCACATAAGGGGTGTGGATCCACGTCCAATGAATATTACACACAATAACCCCACCTCTTGCTTGAAATTGATTAAATCATAATGGAAGATAGGGTTTGAAAGGAAAATCTACTCTACAGGGAGCTTTATAGACTTCCATCTACTAAAACTTCATAGACAAGGTTACATAGACCTGCCAAACAAAACCCAAAAAGTTTAGATCTTTAGGACAATAGTGGAAGAGGTAGACTATAGTGTCAATGCCACTCCTATCTAGTTTTTTTTCTCATATCCAATCACAAAATTAAGTTCAAACCTCATTTTGTGACAGTGTCCCAGTCTTACACAGTGAAGTCTAGCCTCTATCTTAGTAAAATCAATTAGTTTCTAGCTAAGTCTTGTTTTCTTCCCTATATTACTATTTTTAGAAAATTTAAAATTGAATTCAAATTTAACAAATTAGTAGATTGATAATTTCATATTTATTTACTGATTTTACTACTCAGACCCTTTAACTAAATTAAGAAAAAAACCCAATATTCCCAAAAAATTTAAATCAGTTGCCAAGGAGGTATGTTTTATTTAAGCAAGATTTATCTTTCCTTATCAACAAACTACTCATCTTTAGGTTTCCATACCATAGGCCCATCAAGGAAAAGGGTGATGGTTTGTGAACAAGATGAACTAGTTGGTGGAGGTTGCACATGGAACTCAAAATTAGATTGAGAGTGAAATGTAGGGGGCTCTTTTGAAAGCTCTTGGGGAAGGGGAGGTAGACCTTGGGCTAAAAAAACTTGATCTTCTTCCTTCCACTTGATAATAATTTAATTTACATTTTATTTATCTTTAGGAATCTCTTGAGGAAGGGTGTATGGGGTGTTTTTAGGCATAAGATCTTATTTTTGGTCTAAACCTTCCATCACACCTTGACTTAGCAACTTCATCCTTGACTCCAACTCTTCAATTTACTTGGATAGGTTCTCTTGGAAAAGTCTTTATTGAAGTTTATAGGCATCCTCATGAGTATGAAGAGGAAAAGAGGTCTACTCTTGAGGGATTATGGGAGGATATTTCAAAGGATAAATTTCATTCTCAAATTCACACTCTTTATCAAAACTCTTTTACTCTTTCTTTCCCCATGACTCCACTATCTTATTCCAGCTTAGAATTTTAGGATTAGAAGTCTCTTTTTTAGGTGGTGGGGATGTAATGTGAGAGGGAAATGAGGGCTTGATATCCACTTTTTTTTTCCAACATGGACTAATGCATATGCATATTAGCCAACTCAATTTGCCTATCAAGATTAGCTTCAAAAACAAGGTTTCTCCTTTTAACTCTCTTCCAACTGATTGGGAGAAAGATAACTTTGATATATTTGATTGGGCTCATGAGTAAGGATAAAATATAGCTAATAGGGAAACATGGGGAAGTGAATATGAAGGTTGATAGGTTTAGTGAGGTTGCCTTTCATGAACTCCTAGCCTATCCTCTAAGGCTGAAACTAGGCCACTCACATCAAGCATCTCACTTGTGAGCCTTTGCTAATTAATTGTCTCAATATATACTCACTCTCTTTTGAATAAATCTAATGCATCTCCCACCTTATGAATAATATGACTAGGAACCTCTTAACCACATCCCCTTAGAGTATTAATCTCTAACATATACCTATCATAACCCAAAAGTGTTTGCTTGAAGGTGGAAATGGATGGAGTTGAGAAATGATTAGGTTAACTAAGAGAAGCAAGATATTGAGGAGGTTGGCTATAAGACTAGTACAAATAATGAAAATTATAGTTATAGTGCTAATAAAGATCATGATGGGGTTGGAAATGGCCATTAAAATATTGGTAAGGATCACACCAAGATTGATTGGGAACTTGCTCTTGTTTATATGGAATGGCACAATCTTTAAATGTCTTACCAACTTGTGTAAGACAAATCTCAACACCAGAATTATCCATGAAACCTCATTGAAATAGAGAAACACAAATAAAAATGTTACAAAAACTATTCAAAGGATAATCTAGGTTTCTTGACTAGTTGATATAGCTTTAGAGTCTCCATTGATGCTTTAATAGATGCCTCCAAAGGCTGATTATTGAAAGATAATACCAAAAATATTCCACCTCTTAGAACAAGAGTCCCACTAGGCATACAAAAAATTATCTTCACTTAGATTTTCAGCCTTTGAGGAGATGGAAAATCTCTCTTCATCCAAGTGGCACAATGGAAACATCTCTAGGCTTGTGGGTAGCTTAAGGATGGGGTGAATCTCTAGATATGGTTAACTCCCTTGATGTACCACTTTGGATTGAAACTACACATAAACTTTGGGGGTGAAAAGGGAAATATAAAACTAAAATAAAACTATTATAATGTAGGTGATACACCAAATGGATTGATTAATTCCAACCAAAAGCATTCTACACTTGAAATCAAGGGACAAATTGAATATACACTTCTCTAATCTACATCTTCACATATCAATGTTACATTATGAGGTTATGGATGAATGTGAAAAGCTAGGATGAATAGAAAAGAGGCCTTTAATGTCAATAATTAAAATACTAACTCACTAAATCCTTGAAATTTCCTAGAACACTTCACATGCCCTGTAAGAAGAATCTTTCCAACTACCAATGGGATGAAATAATGAAACAACATGTTAAGGAAATAAGAGTTATCACTTGAGAAAATCAATCATCCAAGTAAAACACACTATGAAAAGTCATGAAGAGGTAAAAATCAGTAGTACTATTGATCAAATGGTATGAAAATGAGAAGGGATTCACCATACATAGGTGGAACATAAGTAACAATAGCCAAAAAGGCTAGTTCTTATATAACTTGAGAGAGAGAGAGAGAGAGAGAGAGAGAGAGAGAGAGAGAGAGAGAGAGAGAGAGAGAGAGAGAGAGAGAGAGAGAGAGAGAGAGAGAGAGAGAGAGAGAGAGAGAGAAGTTAAAGGGTCATATGAAAACTTGTAAATATGATTGAATTAGTTACTTGTGCTTGAGAATAGGATATGGGATGAAAAATTCAAGGTTAGTAATTCTAAGTCTCCATACAAGTCATCAAATTCTTGCAAAGTGGCATGAAATTCCTTTATATGGCTCAGAAAAACTGCCTTTATGATTAGTCCTATTTGAACATCCCATAATTTATTAGGGATATGTATAATTATTGGGATGAATTTTAAGGTTTTTAATCATAACTCTCCATGCATTGGTTACAACACTAACCCTTTTAAATCATCTAGAAAGGAGTCATCATCATCTACAATCCAAAAAAATATTCTTCCATGCACCTTGCACACTTGGCCTCAAAATTGGCATCATTTTATCATGAAAATCCATGGGAGGGAGTGTATTACACATTTTAATACCCTAAATGTATTTATAATCATTATTCATGCTTTAAAATCACCTCACTTGAAGATATCCACCCTTCTCACTAATTTGTCTATTATGCCAGTTTTGACTAGCTAAGATGAGAGCTCCTATTTGCACACTTATAAGTTTTTTAAGTAATTTAAATAACATGGGGAGTTATTAAAATTATAAATATTCCTCCTAAATTTGGTTTCATCCTTTGATTCCCTTTAGAACCTATAAAACACCAAAAATGGCCAAACATACCCTATTCTACACCATATCCATACAATTTTGTACATCCAAAAGCATGGGAGGGACCCTGAGTGAGTCCTCTATAATTTCCAATAATTTTCATGATAAAAATATTCCATGATAATTAATTTATAGCTTCATTTCTCCAATCGGGTCTTGAATGAGGGTTTGCAAGGGTTTTAGGCCTATTTTAAATCTTAATCTTTGTTCATAAATATTTGACATCCAAATTGAAAAATAATTACAAAAAAATGTCCTTAAATACCCCTAATAACCTCCTAAAACTCATTTGGCTTCCATTCAAGGCCTCATGGAAGATATGAGCATCTAAAACTAGGATACCAAGCTTATTTTCCTCTTTTCTAAATGTCTGAGAGAGTTTTGAGTTCAAAATTATATTCTCTATTGTTACCATAAATTTTAAAAAAAAAATTATTACCTCTATTAATACCATTATAATATTCTAAAATTCATTTTAATTCTATACCAAGCTTATAAAGGAAGTTGGCCCCTCGACTTGAACTTTAGGCCTAGTTATGCTTAGTAGGTCTGAGTTATCCTTGAAGCCCAAAATGGCTCCTCATGGATTCCCCTAAAAATATATTCATTAATTTTTTTTACATGGTTCCAAAAAAAAATACCAATATATTTTGAATCATACTTACAGCTAGAAATAAATGTGATCTCTTGTTTGGGCTCTAGGCTAAAACCCTACCTATAGCCCTGCCTGCAAATCTAGTAATCTAGACCTTCTTACTTAGTTACCTCCTTTAGTTAGGTGTTATTAATTTTGTTCTATATTTTCCTCATCTTATCACATCTTATATAAATATTCAAATAGATCCTAAGACCATCCACTTATTACCCTTCTCCAAATCTGCCAGTTTGACCTCATAAGGGAGTGCCCTTTATCTAAGATAAAATAGAGGGAACTCCCATATTTCCTCAAAAAATATTTAACATTTTAGGATATTTTATATTTATTATATATTACCTATAAAAAATTATATCCCTTTATGACATCATCTTACCCTTCAAATCCTTGAAAAACCAAAATAGACTTGTTAGAAATAGACTGTGCAACGTTTCAAGGAATAGACTGAGTTTGCTTGATTGGGATCTTCTACATGATTATTTTACATTTTATTAAGGAAAAATTAGGCCATCATGACCATAATTAAATTATTAAAATCCCAACTTATCCTTCCAACCTCTCATGAACTCCTCACACACTTGAACTCTTAAGGTTGCCTTCCAATTCTTGATTGTGTTTCCTCAAAACATCACACTTGTAGGTGTATATGCATGATTTGACCTTGAATACAAGTTATAAATCATTTTTTCTCACCTTAGGTTCATATGGTGTTTTTTAGACTCACTTTACTTATTATTATCACTATATTCACCTCAAGAACCTATTTTAATTATTCCCTACTTGCTCAGTCAACACAGTCACTATGTTGAGGAAGATGAAAACCGGTAGGTGTTGATTTGCATTGGTAAGGGTTCATGTAAGTCATAATGTATTTTAGGAAGGTGTTAATAGTTTTTTTTTTCTCATTATAACCTCTTATATTCTCTCTAAAATTACCTTGAACTCATAGACTGAGTCTTTCTTATTCTGACTAAGAAACCCTTCTTTAATGACCCCTATAGGTGCCTGTTAGCTTTAATTAAGCTTGGTCATGGTATTTAATGATTTATTGGAATAATTTTAGGTCAAATTTTCATTTTTATAATTTTTATCACCTTTTATTCCCTTAAAAATCATCAAAATATCAAGTTAGCTCACTGTCTGCCCTATCTTGACTAAGATACTCTGCCTTTTTATAATTATAAGTGCTTATGAGATATCATTGAGTTTGTTCATGATGTTAAAAGGCCTAAAACTAAAAATTAGAATCATATATCCCCTATGTTTACCTTATATTCACTTTGATAGTATAAAACAACATTAAACCCCTTGACTGAGTCATTAATTGTTAGACTTAGACACCCTATTGTAGGTGTGTATTTTACCTAAGAAGGGACACCTATAAACACTCATGAAACCTAAAAAACATGTATAAATATCATGATAATGATTTTAATTACATTTTAATACTATAAAATACATTATACTACTTTATACATAAGTAAAATCATTGTTGGCAAGTTAGGACATCAAAAACCATTTCCAACTATAAACCTATAGATATCGGTGCAAATTTTCAATATTTGAAAGGCACATTTGAGGCTCCAAATTTATAAATTACATTCACTTATTGTCTCCATTTTTTGGCATGGTTCCTATATATGAATGGGAAGAAAATTTAACCTATCTAAATGATCCAACTCTCCTAGAAAACATGTTACAGTATAATCACAAAACACTTGGGACCTCTATTTTTGCATTTTAGGGAAAGCTTCCCTAAACTCAGTTTCTTGTCTCCTCAACATGGTTGCATACTTCCATTTTCCCTATTGTCAATTTATATGCTTATTTAATGTCTTTTTTATCATAGTAATAACTTAATTAGGTGTCTAGTTGTCTCAACCTCTCCATAAAAACATCTTAGTCCCCTACTCAGCCACCTATAGGTGGATATTTTGGTGCACAAATAGTGAGTTGAGTATGAGAAATATGGAAGCTATCCATGAATATGGAATTTTTAAGATATTATAAAACATGTCAATAAAATTTTATAAATCTTAATATATTTGAACCATATCAGGATTTTCACCTCTTAGCATAACATCATCTCAAGCTCATGTAGATGCATTTGCCAATGGTGGACTGTATGAAACTATTGTATATGGCTAAAAGAGTCCCCTTTTCATTACTTGGAAGGTATAACTTGTTTTTTTATTGATTTTAAGGTGATTTAAACATTTAAATACCACATTAATGACCCCCATGGATGTGTTGAAGGCTTTAATCAGCTCACTAATGTTGATAGTGCATGACAGTTATGGAAATCACTGACTACATGGTGTTTTGAGACTACCACTCATGGGAAGTTTCTTAGAGGTAAGATTTAAAGGATAAATGGATAAATATAACATTTATAACATTTATATGTATCTATCACAACCCTGGAACCATGATCAAAACATGAATATTCTACCCATAGAGGAAAAACTACCTGCAACACAAAATGGTGATTATATTGCAATTTTGATGTACTTGACATACAAAAACACCATGATTAATGAAAATAAGTGTTTAAAAAATCTAAAAAGGTTTAAAAAATATTTTTGAGTCAATATCACTAATTATTTTGTATGGATTTGACCAGAATTGAGAAAAACCTATAGGGTGTATGAAATAGCTAGCAGAAAAGTATAGTCAACTTCATGAGGATGGTTCATGAAGAAAAAAACGCCATTATTAAAATATTTAAATATAAATTAAGGTATGTAATATTTATACAGCTTCCCAAAATAATTTTTCCTGAAACCTCTTTATCTGTCTGTACTAAGAAAAAACATGGTCACTTATATATGCTTAAAAATGCAAAGAAGAAGTAGACAAATTTTGGCTTTAAAATGTCACTTCCAAAGTAAAAAAAACATATATATGAGTTTTAGGAAGGTTAATATGTCTTCCATGATCTTTTACCATGTGGAACACTTCCCCATGGGTCTTACAAGTGTTATTTTCTCTCTTTTTCAATTATTTCTTGAATTTCAGTTAAGGAACCTATAATATTGTGATGTAACTAACATCCCAGATAGGTAAACTGACTTTTTAGATGCTTAGAAGTAAAAATTTACATTTTTATACCTTTGTAAATCTGTCACTTTCACCAATGACCCTTAAAAGCACATTAAATGACCTAAAATGGCAAACTGACTAAGACCAAGGCTAGAATGACATTAAATGACATCAAATAACATACAATACACCCCATGACAATATATTAAAACCACTAAAACATATAAAACTCATGTTTTTTTACCTATATGGGTCCTAATTTGACCTAAAAGTCAAATTTGGTCAATAGTCCCTTTATTGTGAAACTATCAGCTTATGTCATGTACATAGTTTACTTGAGGTCTCCATTCATAAATGTATTTTTGACATCCATTTGGTGAACTTTCCATCTATTGTGAGATACCAGATCTAACATGGTCTAAATGGTAGTCCATTTTTTTGTAGGTACAAAGGTTTCATTGTAGTCAATTCCTTCCTTTTGATCATACACCTTTGTGATAAGCCTTGCTTTGTTCTTGTCAAGTGAGTCATCTTCCTTGTATTTGTTGCGATAGACACACTTGCAACCAATCAGTTTGCAACCATATGGTGGATCAAATAGATTCCAAGTCCCATTTTTTACTAGTGAATTATACTCATCTTTCATTGATTTTCTCCAAGAGTCAGGTTTTTTAGCTTATTTGAAAGTTATTGGTTCTGAATCAAATGCAACATTGAGTTCCTCTTGAAAATCATCCAATGTGAGTTTTTCAATCATGTCTTGAGTTTCATCAATAGAATTATCTAGTTGAGATGAGGTTGTATGTGCACTTCGAATGCCTATTTTTCCAACTTCATTAGGTCTCACATCTTTCAGTGTTTGAGTGGCCTATTTAGGCATTTTTTCTATGCTATAGGTGCTTCAAGTTCATCCTCGAAAGTTCCTTCATTATCTACCCTCTATTCTATTAGCCCCTATTCAATTTATGATGAAGTTTCACTCTCTCCTTTAAGAAGAGTATCAAGCTCATGTATGGGATAAATATAAAATCAATATATTCCTAACTTTGGATCCCCTACTCATTGTCTAAAACATTCAAATCACTCTCTATGTAGACATCAAACTTTACATATTTGTCTAGTCGACTCAACTATCGATCAATATACTCTTTTTCCTTTGTAGTTTCACAAAAGAAAACTTCTCTTATGACAAGAAAATTATTTTATTTCTCATCATATAGCCTGAATGCCTTGGAGGAATTAGAATATCCCAAGTGGATGCATTTTTTACTCCTATGGTCCAATTTGTTTCTATTCTCCTTTTGAATTAATGCATAACAAGTGGATCCAAAAAACTAAAGATGTCACATTGAAGGGAGGTGACCACACCACATCTCATACAAAGTCTTTGATTCAAGAGCTATTGATGGTGATCTGTTGTGAAGGTATACTATTATTTTAGCTGCTTCAGCCCAAAATTTTAGATTTACCCCTTTAAAATACAACATTGCATTAACCATATTCATCATAGTTATGTTCATTCTTTCAACCATTTCATTTTGTTGTGGAGTGTGAGGAACTATGAGATGGTATTTGATCTTGTTTTTCTCTAGATAGGATTCAAACTTCTTTGAAGTGAATTTACCACCATTATTTGTCCTTAATGTCTCCATGTAGTTTTTTGATTCATTTTCAATCATTGTTTAAAACTTTTTGAAAGTATCAAATGCCTCTAATTTATTTTTTATAAAGTATATCCATGTCATCCTACTATAGTGATCAATGAATAGCATGAAGTACTTATGACCACCAGTGGAGAGGATTGGAAGAGAACACAAGTCTGAATGAACAAGCTATAATTTTTTGTTTGCTTTCTACTTTGACTTCAGAAATGGTTCTCTTGCATGTTTAGCCAAGATGTAGTCTTCACACTTCTCATCTGATTTTACCGACAATGTAGGCATGCCAACAACACCATTATTTTACAATACACAAATGTTTTTATAATGAGTGTGCCAAAATTGGGCATGCCATAACATGTTTGGAGACATTCCATCTTCCATAAGATGAACATAATTCATTGAATTTGATGGCTCACCCTTCAGTTTGAGTAGTTTCCCTTCCTCGTATCCAGTCAAGATGACTGCATTTTAACTTTTTCTCTTGATTGTGACATCACCATTATCCAATAGAATGGAATGGCCTTGTTTCCTTATGATCACTAAGGAAAAGTTTCATTTTAGTTGAGGAAGGTAGATAACATTCTCAAGTTTGTAATCTAGAAGTCTTGGACACTTGAGTCAAATTTTACCTCTTCTCTGTGGTTGCAAACTTGATCTATCTACAAGGTATACTGAGCCACAAATTTCTTCAATATACTCCTCAAATAAGTCTTTTAAAAAATTCATATATTGAGTGGTGCCAGTATCAAGAACCCAATCATCAAACCATGAGGAATTGATCAAGACACTATTTACTTCATCACTTATATTACAAAACACACATTCATTGGTGAATTGCACTGAGTTTGACTCTTTTGACTATTTATTTGAATTTGCCTCTTTCATTTTATGGTATGCTTCAATTTTTTCCCATGGAGTCTTATATTCATGATTCTCATGGCTACCTTTTGTATCGCATTGTTCATAATAGAGGTTCTCTTTATCATTTTGTTTTTTATTTTAACCACCATGATTTTCATTTTTGCCACCTTTTCCCTTATACTTGTTCTCGTACTTGTTATTTCCTTAATTTTTTGAATACATGGCCTTGTTTGATGTTTTGGAAGAGTTTTTTTTGACATAGTACACACTTTCACCTATTATGGTTTTTGTTTTCCTTCCAAATGCCTTTTCTCTTTTGACCATATTTTCAACCAACTGGTCAAATGTGAGAGAATCTTTAACTAATTGCTTGCTTGTAGAGACTCCAAATAGGTTGAATAGTTAGACATATGGGATTTTATGAATGTGGTCATGTATATGTTGATTTTGACACTTGTTGCTTCAACATCATGTTTGATAGCATGTATCTCTAAAGCCAATCTCATCACATCACCATCTTTCAACTCTAGGTTGAAATTTTTTAACTGCAACTGAATGAATTCCAACTTTGATTAGGAGTTATATAAGTCCTTCAATTTTTCATATGCTTTCCATGGTGTATTACACCCCTGTATATAATGAAACACATATCCATCTACTGATGCCCTCATCAAGGCCAAAGCCTTTCAGTTTTTTTGCTTCCATGCTTATATGTCCTTTACATTCCCTATTGGTTTAGTTGGTTGTGTTGTCCCTGTTGGCCATTTTTGTCCCACATATCAAAATTTGCCTAAGTATGAAAAAGGGAGATTTTAGGGAAGAAAATGGTAAGTCTTTTGGAGGACTTTGGGTTTTATAGTAGTGACAACTTTGGGTTTATGAGGGCATAGTGCAAATCAAGTTTCCAGTAGTGCTTGACTTCTAAATGTTTTATAAGTAAAAGTAATTTGAGTTTACGAACCCAAATTACTCATGGATAGTGTATTTCAAGTTCTCCAAGGAGCACTACGTGATTAATTCATAAGTTGTGAGTAGTCAAAAATCCAAAATAAGTAAAAGGGCTTGACAAACATGATTTGGTCTCAAAAAATAGTACTTCTTGGGTTTATCAAGGGACAAGTCTTCTCCAAAAGTCGAAGGTCCTTTTCAATTTTCTAAAGGATCTTTCAAAAAACCTGATGGTGCACTTCAAAAATCCAAAGGGCATTTTCAAAATGTTGAAGGGGATTTTTAGGTAAAAGGGAACTTTTCAACATTTTTAAAAGACCAGTCAACTTTTTTAAATGTCACTTTCAAATTTTTGAAGGGCACTTTCTTCTCAAAAGTGGATCATTGTAATTTTCCCAAAGGGTATCTTTCCCTTTGAAAGGACCTTTTTCAAATGTCAAAGGGCACTTTCTTCAAAAAAAATTAGAATGATTATCAAAGGAAAGGACCATTTGTAAAATCTTGAATCATGCATTTTTGTGGTGTCTAGCCCTTCAAGAATTTTTTTGAAGGAATTCCTTTGGGAAAGAGCCAAAGTAAATTTATAAATATTGACATGGATAAAAAGTCTAAAGGAATTCCTTTAGATAAATTGTCCAAAGAAATTCCTTTAAGAGATTTGCCTGAAAGAAGCAGGATCCATGAAGAAAATGCCCAAGAAGAAAGAAGCCCGAGATAAGTGTTCAAAGGAAATGACAACCCAATGGATATCAAAATTAGTATAAGAGACTAGCCATTGGAAGTCATCAAGTTTGAAAACCTTTAAGTCTTAAGGCTTGAAAATAGCAAAGTGATAAGACTTCAATATGGATAAGTCCAAAGTAAGTAAGCTTAGAGAACCTAAATTACTCTGCATAGAATAAATTGAGTTTCTCCAAATCCTTTACTTAAAAATATTTATAAGTAAAAGATTTGGGAAGGTCTAAAGTTGGAGAGATCGAATAACCTAAATTACTCTACATAGAGTAAATTGAGATTCTTCAAGTACTTGACTTAATCCTAGTCCAACAACATGAGAATCATGATGCAACAAATGAAAGGCTACCACATGGCATAAGCTGGAGTAGAAAGGGCCAACCAATAAAGGACAAGTGGCACAAAGATGACCAATGAGCATGAGAGAGTCCAAGTGGCTGGTAGCTAGAAATTTATGAAGGCTCTCATCCTTCAATATGGTTTGTTCTCGACAAACAGTCATCCAAACATAGAAACAACATGAGTGAACTTGAACTCCTAGGCATGGAGACCCACGTCCTTTTAGTAAGGCATGTAAAGAGAAAGAAGCCATATCAATCTTGAAGGCAAATATCAAATACATCATGCCAAGAAGAGACATTCCATCAGCTCATAATATGGCTTCTTAGATGTGCCAAAAAAAACTTAAATATGGGAGGGGCTCAAGAGGATTGTTTAGTAATCTTGAGTGATGCATTTAGGGACAATAAGGATGTACAACATCAAATTTCTAGACATCAATGACTTATTCTTTTTTCCCCTTCTCTCTCCCCCCTTTTCTATATAAATAAAGGCTTGAGCCAAGTAAATGATCCTCGAATTGGTGATATAATTACTCTACATAAACTGCTTCGTAAAAGACTCTTTTGAAGCAATACAAGGAAAAAAATTCTATTTCTAGTTAAAACAAGTGTGCACATTTGGTTTCATTTATAGAATCTATGATTATCATTCATCACCTATGATTTTTTTAGCACCTTGTTTTTTATCCTTTCATTTTTTTGTAGGATTGCATGAAGTGTTTGTGTGTTGAGCTCTCCCTGAAGTGTAACCAGTTCATAGTGTCTCTCGTAGACCTATTTTTTTATCCTTCAAAGCGTAAGGCTTCCCTTCAACCTCCATGAAAAATCTCCATGCCTATGGCCTTGAAATAGAACCAAAATAGCTTGTGTCTTGTTTGGGTTCATCAATAGTTGGCTCTTTCCCTAGACCAAGTGGATCACTCATTTTGGGTGCATCACCTCCCTTAACTTAGATTTCCTTTTCAGTCATCCTCCTACCGCTTTTCCTTAGCTAATAGTAGATTTTAGTGTGATATCAAGAGCTAAAGTGAAGCATCTAAGGAACTAGCCTCATAAAAAATACTAGAGGTTCAACCTCACCATAGGATACCCACATCCTGAGGTTATCCCCATGCTTGTAGATGGAAGTGGGGGAGCCTAAAGAACTCTCTCTCAAGGGTCCAATTCCATACTATAATAGTTCTAGCATGACTAGTGGGACACACTACCATTTTAACTTCCATTTTTTATGGAAGATTGGTCAAGTTTGATGTTGTTTTGATCAATTTGTAGCAATGGTAGCTTTTATCTTCCAGCATCTGGTGACTCCAAAGAACACCCAACTATTTGGTGGTAGAGTAGTAGCTATCTTTCATGCCAAAGGTGACTACAAGATTAACTTATGAAAGTATTCATTTTGAGATTTTTGAATTACCTTTAAACTCAGCAAGAAGGTTAAGGTTTTTCCATACTCACCCTTATGTAAGAAGCTACTTTCCTAAACTATTCTTAAAGAATACTTACATAAGGAGATCTTTGTCAGCTCCTCTTAGTGTTATGATTCCTCAAAGAGATTTTATGGGATTCAGTGGCCAAATCCCTTTGAAATTAATACAATATGATTATATGCCAATAGAAGCCCTTAAAAGTGTTTTTTATTATACAAGAGACCAAGTTGTAACTCCTACTGAGCACATAATAGACATAACCAACTTTTACAACATTCACAATATCACAGTGGAGAATGTGACTATTAGGATATTGGTTTTATCTTTCAAAGGAAAAGCATTAGACTATTATAGGGGCCTAACTCCTAATTCTATCAACTCATGGGATGCACTGGGAACATCTTTATATAAAAGGTTTGTAGATAAGAGTGATCATCTATCACTTGCAGAGCAGCTGACCATAATCAAGAGAGATCCTCATGAATTCATGCAAGACTTTAATAGAGATTTTAGAAGGTATGGGATAGAATTCTAGTAATTTTTAGACCATCTCCAAAATTTTCTTTCTTGTATTACTTGTAGGCTCTCAACAACAACATAGATATAATGATTCAATCTATGGGAGGAGATATACGTTCAAATGCATACGAGGTGGCTATCAAGGTAGAAAATTACTTAGTTCAAGATGGAAAGCTTACTCTCAGACCCCAAATGCCTCTTTTTCTAAAGATCAAACCACCTCCTACAGTCATTCCTCCACTTGATATTTTACTTTCAATACTATAAATTACTACTATGCCTTTACCTAAGCAAGAGAAGGCCTCTACTAGTGGATCCAATGACTCCCATGAGCAGAAGAATTAATTAGAATTGAAAAGCATGCTCCAATCCTTGGGCAATGATTTGGTCAATGACAAGAGGCAAGTTTATAGCAAGCCATATCAAGCTCCATACCAGCCTCATCAGTAACCTTATCAAGAAAATAGGCCACCCTACAAAGGAGGTTTCCAAGGATAGGGGCAACCTAACTATGTTAAGTAGCATAATTATAATCCAAATGTTGTAGGCCTTTCAAATTCTTTAGTCCCAATTCAGAATAATATGGCTCAAGAGGATGAAGGGATAATGCCTTAGAATCATTCTTTTAGACAATCCATTGTCCCAACTAATGGCTCCAACCAAGAATTTAATGATCAATGGTAGCAAGTTATTTCTTATGGATATAACTAGGCTCTTATGGCCCAAAGCATAGAGGTGTCCATGCTAACAAAAAAAGAGCAACCCCCACAAAAATAAGGCTTAGATCAAGGGTCAAACTAGCTAGAAGCCTCAATGGTCATTAGTGAGAAATAAGAGTGTTATGTGTCCAATCAATAGGCCACCCCCAGTCTATCTCACATCCCAGTCTCAACAAACATAGGGTTTAAGAGAAGGAATATGAGTGACAATCAAGAAGCTTTCAAATAACCTCTTATCACTACTCCTTCATTGATGAAGCCAATAGTAGTCGCTCCCAAAACTCAAGAAAAGGTTGGTGGTACACTAATCAACATTGTGGAGCAAATGAAAAAGTCTAACATGAGCGTACCAATGTATGACATGCTTTCCATGCCTGGCCAAGTAGGCATCCTTCAAGAAGGATTGTCTAAGATGAGTGTTGCAACAGCTGTAAGTAAACAACCAAGTAAGGAAGTTGAGGTCTTCACTAATGTAGCCAAGAATCCTTTGGGAGAAAGGTCAAGTAGTGTGACAAAGCCCTATCCATTTTATATTTCATTAATCATCAGTGATTCCTTGGTGCACAATTGCTTGGTAGATAGTGGGGCTAGCACTTCAGTCATGCCAAAGTCTATGGTTGACCAACTAAACCTCAAGTATGAGCTGAATACCAAGGGATTCCTATAGCTTGATGGTTATTCTATAAATCCATCAGGTATCATTAGGAATTTGAGCCTAACCTTGCATGCTTGTACTAGCATGTTCATATTACAAGACATGTTAATCTTGGATGTCACTCCTCACTTTGAATTATGTCTTTCTAGGGAGTTCAAATCTAAGATTGGGGTTTACCTTGTAGTAGATTGGCCTTACATTGCATTCAGAACAAGGTATGGGACTAAGGTCTCAATCAAGGCTGAACCCATGGCACAATTCCACATTTAACCCCATCAACCAAATAACATAAACCTTAATTATACCATCCTTGATGGGGATGAGTTTATAATTGGTCAGGAGTTGAAAACTCATCCTGAAGAAGTTCCAGACTTGTTCTTGGATGAGCTATAAGGGGATAACCAATTTTTCAACCCTTTGGAAGGTGTTGAGAAAAGAAACATGGGTGTCTATCTATTGTATGAAGAGAATCAACCCATGTCTTCCCTCATTAGTCCTAAACAAGACCTGAATGATTTATGGAGGTTTTTCATTGATGGCTTAAGGGGAAAAAATGGTGCAAGTGCTAGGGCAATGTTGATTTCACCCTTAGGTAATAAGCTTTTCTCTTCTTATAGGTTGCATTTTAGTTACTCTTCAAATACAATAGAATATGAAGGCTTGATTTGTGGCCTTCAATGGGCCACCAAAAGAGGAATCAAACTACTACAATCTTATAGAGATAATGAGCTCATAGCTAACCAAGGTAGAGGCTTGAATATCACAAAAAACCTTTTGATGAGGTCCTAAAAAAAATTATTGTGGGACTTGATTGAAGATTTTGAGGCCTTTGACATTCAAGCTATCCCAAGAAATTAGAACTAGCATGTTGATAGGCTGGCAATCATGGGAGCCCAGTTTGACAATCCAAGTGAGATGAAGGAAACTAAGGTTTAGCCACATGTCAAGGTGGTAGTAAAGCCATTAGTGCCAGATAATGAATCCCATTATCAAGTTTTTGAGAGTGACAAGCAAATCACTTGCCTCTTATAGCAATAAGCTAAGTTCTCCTCCAGCCAAGCTAAATTACAACATCAATATGAGGATCAGATTGTTCAACTAAAGTCAAAGAAACTTCCTAAGGGTTTGGTTACACTTGAGGTCCTTTTTCATGAAGGAGACCATATAAGGGAAGAAAAGTAAGTAATGTCTAGTAATGAAGAGAACTATGAGAGAGACCTCATCTTTAAAGACAAATTTCTCAAGCTTGGGAAGGCAAACAACAAGGCTAAGAGCCATGCTTTCATAACATTTTTCCAAGAGTATGTAGACATTTTTGCTTAGGAGTACAATGGCCTAAAGGGTTTTGATCGTAAGTTAGCTCAGCATACCATAGAGTTGGAGGCTAATTCCAAGCATGTAAGGTAGAAGTAAAGGCCGGTCAACCCTAAGATATAAGAGCTAATGAGGAAAGAGTTAACCAAATTGATCAAGTCCAAGACCATCTTTCCCATCAAACACTCATCATGGGTAGCCAATTTGGTGCTTATAAGAAAAAATAATGCGGAGATTAGGCTTTGTGTGGATTTTAGAGATTTAAATAAAGTCTCCTTAAAATATCACTATCCTCTACCATCCATGGAGGAACTTCTCCAAGAAGTTATAGGATCAGAAATATTCTCTCTATTGGATGGATTTTTTGGCTACAACTAAGTCTAGGTGAAAAATGAAGATCAATGCAAGACTACCTTCACCACCAAATGGGGCACATATGCATACCAAAAGATTCCCTTTAGTCTATCAAATGCTGGCACAACTTTCCAAAGAGCCATGGACATGGCTTTCCAGGGGTTGCTAAACCAAATGGTGTTGGTATACTTGGATGGTATCATGGTTTTCTCCAAGAATTATAGTGAACACATGAACCACCTGAGGCTAATTTTTGAAAGGTGCAAAGAGTATGGGATTTCAATGAATCCTAAGAAGTGCATGTTTGTTGTGCATGAATGCAAGATTTTGGGCCACATCATCTCAAAGGATGGGCTTTGAGAGAATAAGTGCCATCTTGGTCTTATCCTTGCCCAAGTATAAGAAAGGACTCCAAAGTTTCCTTGGAAAGATAAACTTCATGAGAAGATGTATCCTCAGTTTGCAAGTTTGGTCAAGCCCATCACTACTATGCTGAAGAAGAACCAAGTGTTCACTTGGTTAAATGAAGGTAAGTTAGCATTTGAGGCTATCAAGCAAGCCATATCTCAAGAACCCATACTTATGAATCCTAATTTCTCAATGGATTTTATATTATACACTTTTTCCAACATTGATAATATATCAGCTATGTTGATGCAAAGAAATGGTGAAGGAATTGAGAAACCATTAGCATTTTTTATTTAGGAGCTTGAAGAGTATGAGGTGAGGTATACCTTTGTAGAAAAATAAGTCCTTGTAGTAGTAAGGAGCCTCAATAATTTTAGGCCAATGTTATCCAACAACAAAATCCACCTTATGGTGTCTCATCCTGGAGTAAGAGGCTTCTTTCTTAACAAGGATTTGAGAGAAAAAAGAGTTGGTTGGATTACTAAAATCATGGAGTATGATTTGGAGACCAAGGTCACTAAGCTAATAATAGGTAAAGGATTATGTGAGAATTTGGTTGATGACTTTCATGAAGACAAAGAGGTCATCTTGGTAACACAAGATAACCTATAAGCAGATGCACATCCACCTCACACTAGTTGGCTCCATGATATGATGCACTTTTTACTAATAGGTGAGTACCCTCAAGGTATGGACAAAGAAAAAAAAAGGTATTTCAAACTTTAGTCCATACCTTATGCTATAGTTGATGGGGTTTTGTTCAAAAGAGACCTCAATGGAGTGATTTTGAGGTGCCTAAATAATGATCAAGTAGCCAAGCTTTTGGATCATTTTCGTGATGGGCTTGTAGGAGGTAATTTTACTCCAAATACTACTATAGAAAATATCATGAGGGATGGTTAATACTGGCCTATCCTCTTTAAGGACACTTATGCATGGGTAAGGAAGTGTCAGGAATATGCTCTCTTCGTGGGTAAGCAAAGGTTAGTAGCTTTCCCTCTCAACCTGATTCAAATAGAGTAACCATTCATCCAATAGGGTTTGGATTTCATTAATGTGATCAAACCTCCATCAAGTGTAAGGCATAAGTGGGTTCTTACTATAACTGATTACTTCACCAGGTGGGTGGAAGCAATTGCATTAAAGGAAGCCAATGAAAGTGTTGTCTTAGATTTCTATGACAACATTGTGACCAAGTTTGGTGTTCCATCCACTATCATATCTAATAACGCATTGGATTTTCTTAGTTTGAAAACAAGTGGATGGGCCCTCAAGATGGGCACCTGCCTCAACACTTTCTCAAATTATTATCCTTAAGGAAAAGGACTAGCTAAGTCCATAAATAATTTTTTTTTGAAGATTATTAAGAGGACTATAAAGGAGAATCAGAGGACATGGAACACCAAGTTAAAGATAGCCTTATGGGCTGATTGAGTAACTCCTAAAGCTATTATTGGCAATTCTCCATATGTTCTAGTATATGGAAGGGAGGCCAAGTTACCCATTTCTCTTGAGATACCTACATTATAACTAGCCCATCATCTAAAGCTGCTAGAAGATGAACCCATGAATGTGAGATTGGTAGAACTCACAGAGCTTGAGGAGATAAGGGACCTTACAATAAATATGTTGGGGTTATATCAAGCTCAGGTCAAAAAGGCTTTTGATAAGAGAGCTACAACAAGGACTTTTAAGGAGGGAGACCTAGTTTTCAAATGAGATTTAAAAAAGGCCAAACTAGGCAACCATACCAAGTTTGATAGCTTGTGGAGTGGCCCTTATATGATCCATAAATGCAAACAACATAATGTTTTTTATCTTGCCTAACTAGATTGGGAGGCATTACCCATCCCAGTCAATGAGATTCATCTAAAGACTTGCTATTAAAGAAGTTTGTAGTCATTGTATATAGCGTACCTTTTGTATAGTTTTTCATGTTTTCTTCTAAGTGCCTTGTGCACATCCATTTCAATTATGGGATTTCCCTTCCCTAAGTGCCTTGGGTATAGTTTTTTTTTTTTTAGTTATCTTATTGATTCAAGGGAAATTTCTAGATAGAGCTAGCTTTGTACAAAAGCAATGACTCCATGCCCAATGGATCAAATGAAGCAAATGAGCTAGATTCTCAAGCATAGCAGGCATGCTTCCCTATGAGTCACCAAAAATGTTGTCCATTTTTGGCCCACATATAAAAATTTGCTTAAGTATGAAAAATGGAACTTTTAGACAAGAAAATGGAAAGTATTTGGGAGGACTTCAAGTTTTATAGCAGTGACAACTTTAATTTTCTGAGGGCACAGTACAAATAAGGTTTCTAGTAGTGCTTGACTTCTAAATGTTTTATAAGTAAAAGTAATTTGGGTTTACAAACCTAAATTACTCATGGACAATGTATTTTAGGTTCTCCAAGGAGCACTACTTGATTAATTCATAAGTTGTGAGAAGTCAAAAACTTGAAATAAGTAATAGGGCTTGACAAACACGATTTGGTCTCAAAAAATAGTGCTTCTCAGGTTCTTTAAGGGACAAGTCTTCTCCAAAAATTAAAGGTCCTTTTCACTTTTCCAAAGGGTATTTAAAAAAACCCAAAGGTACACTTCAAAAATTTGAAGGGAATTTTCAAAATGTCAAAGGGCCTTCTTTAGGCAAAAGGAATCTTTTCAACATTTTCAAAAGACCAGTCAATTTTTTTGAAGGTCACTTTCAAATTTTTGAAGGGTACTTTCTTCTCAAAAGTGGAACATTGCAAGTTTCTCAAAGGGTATCCTTCCCTTCGAAAGGACCTTTTTCAAATGTTGAAGGGCACTTTCTTTGGAAAAAAGTAAGATAATTCTCAAAGAAAAGGACCATTTACAAAAGCTTGAAGTGTGTCTGGCCCTTTGAGAAAGTCATTGACAAGAAGCCCAAGGGAAGAAATTCTCAAGGAATACCTTGGGAAGGAATTCCTTCAGGAAAGATCCAAAGTAAATTTTTGAATATAGACATGGATAAAAAGTTCAAAGGAATTTCTTCAGACAAATTATATGAAGAAATTCCTTTAGGAGATTTTCCTGAAAGAAGTAGGAGCCATGGAGAAAAGGCCCAAGAGGAAGGAAGCCTGAGACCAAGTATCCAAAGGAAATGATGGGCCAATGGATGTCAAGATCAGGGTAAGCGACTAACTATTGGAAGTAATTGGGTTTAAAAAGCTTGAAGTCTTAAAGCTTGGAAATAACAAAGTGAGAAGACTTCAAGATGGACAAGTCCAAAGTAAGTAATCTTAGAGAACCCAAATTACTCTACATAGAGTAAATTGGGTTTTTCTAAGTCCTTTACTTAAAAGGCTTTATAAGTAAAGGATCTAGGAAGGTTTGAAGTTGGAGAGATCAAAGAACCTGAATTACTCTGCATAGAGTAAATCAATATTCTTCAAGTGCTTGACTTAAGCTTGGTCCAACAACATGAGAATCATGATACAATGAATGAAAGGCTTCCATGTGGCATAAGCTAGAGAAAAAATGCCCAACTAGTAAAGGAGAAGTGGCACAAGGATGACTAGTGAGCACAGGAGAGTCCAAGAAGCTGGTAGCTAGAAATTTATAAAGGCTCTCATCCTTCAATAAGGTTTGTTCTTAACAAACAACCATCCAAATGTAGAAATATCATGAGTTGATTTAAACTCCTAGGCATGGAGACCCACATCCTTTCAATAGGGCACGTAAAGAGAAAGAAGCCATGTCAATATTGAAGGCAAAGATTAAATGGGTCATGCCAAGAAGAGACATTTCAGCTACTCATAACATGGCTTCTCAGATGCACCAAAGAAAAACTTAAAGATAAGAGGGGCTCGAGAGGATTTTTTAGTGATCCTAAGTGGTGCATTTAGGAACAAGAAGGAATTACAACATCATAGTTCCAACCATTAGTGACTTCCTTTTTCCCCTTCTCTCTCCCCCCTTTTCTATATAAATAAAGGCCTTGGATCCAAGTAAATGATCCCCATATTGGTGATAGAATTACTCTCTAGAAATCACTTTATAAAAGACTCATTTGAAGCAATACAAGGAAGATTTTTCTATTTCTAGTTTAAAAAAATGTGCACATTTGGTTTCATTTGGAAAATGTATGATTGTCATTCATCACCTGTAATTTTTTTAGCACCTTATTTTTTATCCTTTCAATTTTGTGTAGGATTGTGTGAAGTGTCTATGTGTTGAGCTCTCCCTGAAGTGTAACTAATTCATAGTGTCTCCCTTAGACCTATTTTTTTTATCCTTCAAAGTGCAAGGCTTCCCTTCAACCTCCACAAAAAATCTCCATGCCTATGGCCTTGAGATAGAACCAGAATAGCTTGTGTCTTGTTTGGTTTATCAGTAGTTAGCTCTTTTCCCAGACCAAGTGGATCACTTCTTTTTGGTGCATCACCTCCCTTAGCTTAGATTTCCTTTTTAGTCAGCCTCCTACCCATTTTCCTTAGATAATAGTATATTTTAGTGTGAGATCAAGAGCTGAAGTGAAGCACCTAAGGAATTAGCCTCATAAAAAAAGCCTAGAGGTTCAACCTCACTATAGGATACCCACATCTTGAGGTTGTCCCCATGCTTGTAGCTAGAAGTGAGGGAGCTTGAATAACTCTCTCTCAAGGGTGAAATTCCATGCTATAACATTCCCATCAAAAATATCAAACCATAGATCATTCAAGATGAGCATGTTCTCCACTTGTTGAGACTATTCTAGCCAGTTATCATTGTTGGTCAATGTAATACCAATAATGGATTTGATGGAATACATGGTTTTGAGTTTTTGTTTAAGTTTTTGGAGGTTTTGAGTTTTTTTAGCCCTAATTGGTTCCTTATCACTCCAAAATGGCCCCCTTTTTTATATGCACAAAGGTACTAAAAAGGATTTGCTTTGTCATTAACACTGGCTTTAAAAGAAAACCTCATACATAAATTTACTCAATTTTTCTTGATTTACAGATTTACATTTTTTGACATACACAAATGGGTAAAAAGAGTTTCTCCCCTTATTTTTCCTTAAATTTTCAAAAATTGGTTGTTTTTTGCCAAATTTGCATAGAGTAGTTGTCTCAAGGCAATTAAAAAATTGCTCTAAAATCCAATTTTTAAAATGCTTCAAATTTAAAAAGGCACTTAAAATTGAAAATTTTCTTTTTGATTTAAAAAAAATTAAAATTACCTTCTCTCCTCCTTTTATTTTATTTGGAAAATTTAATTCCAATATTGGAATAAATAAAACCATATGGCTCTCCAACTTAGCAAATGTTAAGGAAACTTTCAGTTGGTTAGATGACTCTACATGTCTCCCTTTTATCTCCACATGGGTAGTAAAGGAATGCTTGTTTTAATGTTGGAGAAAAAAATGCAAGAAGTAAATACAAAATAATGCTGGTCAAAATGCCTTAGTAACCAATGCCAAACACCTCTGGTAGATATTGTTGACCGAGATAATGTCTCACACAAATATATCAGGTCGATGATAGATAGTGAAAGAAAATTTATAGGCCACTCAATGATTCCAACCACCATGTAGTCTCCATGTAGGTTTATTAGATGTAGATGCATATGATGTGCAGCCAAACCAATATGTGGGCAAAACGAAATGCTAGTCTAGGAATAAAACTTGTAAGGAAAGTACAGCTCTTAACACAATCCAAAACATCTCAGCTCAGTAGTAAGAAATGCCTACATATTTGGAATACCATAAGATGTTAGCAATGACAAATAAAAATTTTAATGAAATCTTTTAGGTCATACAACTAGAAATAAGGAGGGAAAAAAATTGAGGCTCTAATACCAATGACAGGCTGAAAATAACATTTATGGAATGACAATGAAATATTGATTTCACAATTCAATTTCAAATGAAGCAAAGTAAACATTATCAAGCTAAAAATGTGACTCTTGAGCCACACCTACCAAGAAGTCCATTCATATTCCCATGGGACTCTTAAACTACACACAAGAAGACAAAATAAAAGAGCAACTACACCTAAGAATAATGAAATATTAACTAACTAATATTACACTTCTCTAAGCAAGTCTTTTTCACCTTGCTCCATCCTCATCTAAGTTATCTCCTTGGATCAGTTTCTTTGAGCAATAACTTTTCTCTCTTATCTTGAGCTTCTTTGGCTCTTTTCTCTTTCCTTAAGCCTCTTTTGGGCTATCAAACTGTGAACAAATTCATACAATCACCTATAATTCTTATTGAACAGTCTTTGCAAACAACTTTCAACATACTTTCAATAAACTTATCAAAACTAAAAATTAACAACAAATATATATACCTAGACACACAATCTTCCTGCTCTGATACCAAAATGATGCATAGGTTTCACAGTCTTTCTCTCACCTTGTCTTAATTTTTATCTCTTTTCTTGAACAACAGATCATTAGTACAATATTCATTCATATATCCTTGGGTCATTAAATGGATTCATGGTTCTTAACAACTTTAATGTGATATTTATGGTCTCTTGATACTCTTTAACTCATTCATAATCTTCTCTAAGATTCCACTCATTATACTCAACAAATTCATTTTCCATCTTGACATACAAAGGTTTTGTGACACTTTTACTGATTCAAAAATTGCTCACTGTTTTAGGATTCTCATGACTCTCTTTGTGTTCTTTTCAACTTTATTAACTCCTAACACCATTAGTCTATTTTAATGGAATGGATTCATCCCCTACCATACTTTACACTTCAAAATATTTTAATCTATCCTCCACTCTAACTGTTGACCAATTCTCAAGTTGTTTTTACTTATTCACATTTTACTATTAATGACTTAATTGTTAAGTTTTTCATGATTTACAGATTTGAGAGGGTTAAATTTATTCTTTAATTTTTTTGTAGCATGTTAATATGACTATTACATTTTATTGAGACCTTCACTACCTTCACACAACTTTCCATAGCTTCAACTCTTCTTTATACTCTTATTACACGATTCTCCTAGACTTTCACTTTGACTACATTCTAAATACAATAGTCTTACATCCATGTTCTTTTTACCCTTCTTTATACCAAATGTCAAGATTTTTTGATGTTGGGTTATTTTGTTACAGAATATAGTCTTCAAGGATATGCAATACTAGACAAAATACAAATAGACATCAATAATTATCCACTATTCCTTTAAATTGATTACACAAACTTCACTACGAAGACTCGAGAGCTCTAGTATCTCGATTACAAACACTAGAAAACTCATTGCCAGGCCTTTATAGATAGATTTTGATTGCTCCTTTCATATGGTTTAGTTTTTATCATTTATTGTTATCTACAAAGGGTTGTGTGATTTTATTTTAAAAAAACTATAGGTTTGAGTGTAATCATTTCACCAATACATAATAAAAATTGACTATGTAAATGTATACAAGAACCTATAGACCTAAGAAATGAATTATTGCCTTTCTACACTTTCTAAAAGTTTATAAACCTTCTAAAAATTACATAGTCTTGATAATAACTTAATATGCTTTGTTCAAACATTACATTTACTGCCAATTCCTTGTGCACACTCAATCTTAACACTCTCTTCCATGATTGATGCATGTACGGATTTGATAAATCACAAAACATAAAAATAGATAAGGTGCATTCAATTAGTTATCATGCAAAATTTGCTGACCTTTTTTCTATGGAAATAGACTTCAATCCACATTCAATTAATATAGACAACTTGACTTTTCCTCTTTATTGCACTATACATTCACAGTCTAAACTAATATGTGCCCAAAAGGATTATTATTGTCAACTTTGTGAACTATATTGAAAACAAACACATGAAATTAATAGTCACATCCAATCTTTACGGAAAAAACTCACCAATTTTAGATTACATTCTAGACTCAATGCATTATCGTAACTTCATTTATTGGTCGTTCTTAACACATCTAAACATCTATTACACTCATGTAGTAAAGTTACCAAATATGAGATGCTATCTTGTTTTCAAATGAGAAAATTATCTATTTCATATTATTTGGGGTTATTTAATGCACAAATTTTGAATCCAATCCCCAATATATTCTCTTACACAAAATGACCTGCTTGCTTCACATTACAAACTACTATTTATTTTTAAAAGGTTCATAACTATCTTGCATAACCAACTTCTAACTTCCCACTTGTATGTTTGGAGTCTTTTAATTACCTAAACCTCTTAAAAAGATTAATTAAAACTCTAAAAAGACTCTAAACACTCCTAAGATGCAAGGTCATGACATTTGACCTTTTACAACATCACCAAAATTGGGAAAACAAATGAAACTAAACTAGTTATTTACAAAGAGGTAGTGATACCCCTGCATCAATCTTCCTCTTTTCTCACCATTATTTTGGTATCGATGGCAGTAGGAATTATCTCATATTTTATTTTGATTGGTGCTTTCTTCTTCATTCATCTCTTGATCTTCATTTCATCCTTCATAATTACTTCCATCAGTCCTTCCACCATGATCACTTCCTCTTTGTTTGCTTTAAAATATTTTATTCAACTTCTCCTCTACCTTCATTAAAAAGTGGTATGCATCTTCTATGGTAGTCATTCTGACCAAACTCATCTCGTCTTGAATGCTTGGACTCAACCCATTAATGTAATGGGATACCTTTTCCTTGTTAGCCTCTGAATACCCTATTCTAATAATGATCTTATAAAACTCTTACATATACTCCTTAACAGTCATGTTATATTGTTTCAAACCTTGTATATTTTTCAACAACTCTAACTCATAATCTACATGAATAAAATACCTATTACATTTTTCCATGATTCTATTCCATTTGGTTATCTTCTATTTTCCTCTATGATTTATCTCTAACTAAACTTATTTCCACTAGACATTGGCATGGCCTTTTATCCTGGTATTTAAAAATTTAACTCTTTCAGGATCTTTTACATCTTCATATTCAAAGTACTCTTGCATTTCATTGATCCAATCGATCAACTATTTTGGGTTTAGATTTCTCAAATATTTAGAAACTTTAATCTTTGGCCTTTTCCTAATCTTGGAAATGGCCCTCAACAACCTAACTTGATTAGGATCTCCTGTATCATCTTGTTATTTTTTGAAATGCTCTTATTCTTATACTAATTCATCTTCATTTTCTTCTCTTCTTGTTTCGAATCCTCTCTACAACTCCTCTTGCAATGCATTAATTTGTCTTTGTAGGGATCTAAAAACCCTCTTATGTCACAACATTCCTCCCAAAACCACCATGGTTCCTTCATGGAGGCATATTGATATCTATAAAAAACCTTCAACCTCAGGTCTTGGTGTAAACTACTTCATAGTCATTGATCTGTCTACACACTTAGGAACTACTGCTTTGATACCACCTAGGGTCCATCTACTCCACTTAGCATTCACACAACACAAAAAAGATTCTCACAGATAAATGTGAAGAAAGAAATCAAACATATTTTATTATCATTATATAATAACATGGGTTATTTTACTATAAATAAGATTAACCTACAAGCTGGAATTACAACCTATACTAATAAAGTTTAGTTACTACCAAGTCCTAGACTCATTGCAATGACCAAAATCTATCCCAAAAGCTCCTACAAAATCTTCTAATGCCCCTAAACTGAAAATCAAGGTGTAGTAACACTTAAAATGCCTAAGTGTTACACCAAAAATCAATATTCCCTCATTTGGGAAATGTGACATGAGTAGAGAAAGGTAACTAATCATCATCTTCATCTTCTTTCTAATTTTTTATTTATATCTTGCTTTTTCCCTCTTTAGTTACTTTCTCCAAACTCAAAGATAAGAATTCAACTAAAATTAGTAAGTTTCATTGAAAAATCATCCCCATCTTCTCTTAGATAACCATGCCACACTTTGGTAAGTTTCCTTCACCTAAAATCCATGCCACCTTGATTACCTTCTAATTTCCAAATAACAACATTCCCTAGAGTCCACAACTTCTGAGAGGTATATCTTTTGAACTAGGAATCTGATTGATGAATTGTTTATTATGTCATAAAGATTATGAAGTGATATATGACATGTTATGTGTAAAATTACATGTCCATATATTCATAAATACTAGCTCACTAGAAATAGTAGGTTGTTATTTTTATCCTGCAATAACTTCTGATAGTTCTAAACCATTGTAAACTTCAACTTATGCTCCAACCAAACTAAGAAACCTAAAAAACAAAATTTAGAGAAAAAAATATTATTTGTGGTGATATAATATTTCCCTTACATGTTGGATTATCTTTCCTCATAATATAACATAAAAATGTTGAAAGTATTTTTAGATTTTTGAGCTTTTTAATTTTATTTTTTGAATATTTGACAAGAAAAATTATCATATGAACTCATCCAAAATATGGTCATATGTATCTCCTCACTATGAACCTAGTGTAATAAATTGGTGATACTACCAAGAAGCATGCATATATGTAATATGTGGCATGGTAGGAACTGTAATGCTCTACATATGTACAATAGGACTTTATGTTCTTGAAGAGACAATAAAAGGAGTAGGGGTTTTTGGTACCCATCACTACATATTTTTTGGTTTATTAGAAGTATTAGAAATAGGATCATGTTTAGGTACTATAGATATTTTAATATGGTGCATAGTAGATAAGATTTTTTTAGAATCTATCATGTGTCTATGATGCAATGGTCTCTCAAGTATTGGTCACCTAAGAAAAAGTATTCCCTATTTATTACCCTTTTATGGAGGATTAACCTTAGCAGGTTTTTTAATTTACTACCTAGGTATAAACTTATTTTTTTAAAGTAGATGTTCATATAAAATTATAGAAACTATAATTAACCTACTGGCATGAATGAATTTAACACCCCCATGCATTGTATAAGGTACTGTACATAGTGTATGTATCCAAGGTCATCCCAATAACATATCAAAAATACCTATGTAAAGAATAATGGAAAAGGTAGTAACCACATGTGTTGGACCCACTTGTAAGGGTAACTCAATCTCACCAAGAACCTTTTGTGAGGTCCTATTGAATGTTCTAACTAATTTAGTTGAAGGATGTAAATCATCATGTTATAACACAAATGCATAAGCAATGTCATGGTGAAAATGTTCTCACTTTCACCATTTTCAATCATAACATTGTGTATAGGTTGGTGATCAAGGTATGTATGAATTAATAAGGAATGAAGATATAAGTTATCATCCACAATATCACTATCATCAAATTTAATAGAAAGTCTTTGAACTAGAAGAGGTGTATGCTGTATATAACCACTAATAATCTAATATAATGGGTGTTCATAATGTGATGAAAGTGGACATGCATTGCATTTAATTTGCACTTATGGTTCCTTATTATAATGGTATTGTAAAGGGTTGTTAAATATTTTATAATTCTTGTGATCATGAGGTTGTGAACCTGATTCCTTTTGAGGATCATTAAAGGTAATATTCTAGTCATTAATAAGATCTTGAATCTTATACTTCAAGGTAAAATACCAATTTTTAAAATGCCCTAGGCCTTGGTGATAGTCAAAATAAGCATTATAATCATATCCTTTGGGTAGAGGTCAACTCATATCAACCTATATAGGATGAAGAAGAGATATGAGGTGTGACACTCCACAATCTTTGGAAGTAACAAAATTGGAGAATCAAGGGAGCATGTAAATTATTTCCTTGGTAAAATTGATAAGACAAGTTGATTAGGTTGTTTTGACACCACATTAACCAAGGTAGTTGTTTCCTTTTTAGGCTATGTGTGTTTTACCTTATACCTTGGTTTGATAGTAAATTTTTTGGACCACACTAGGCATGGAAATGTATGTATCATTAATATTCATCACTAGCCAAAGATAAAACATAATAATTTAGTTTAAGATGAGTATAGTTAGTATTTTTTTTTTAGTATTATAATGTAACCAAGACACTATGGTTAAAACTTTAGGTAAGATTGGTTCCATTATTATGTTATATTTATAGACCCAAATGCCATTATTTATTCTATTTATCCTATAATAGTAGAAAAGTTTTATTGGAAATCATGAAACATGAATGGCTTGTGAAACATAAATATGGCCTCAAGTGTAAATAAATCAATTATATTTGTGGTAATGAAATACCACTTAATTTTGGGAAACTTCATTAACAAAATGGACTTTAATTGCACCACTCTAGGATCATTAGATGTAGTAAGTTATTGATGAGCTATTTTGAGGAGAATGTGAAATATTTTGATGATTATGGTCAATTTATGTATATCTAAGGGATCAAACACCAAATT
The DNA here is from genome assembly GCA_037957365.1 of Torreya grandis. Lineage (NCBI taxonomy): Eukaryota > Viridiplantae > Streptophyta > Pinopsida > Cupressales > Taxaceae > Torreya > Torreya grandis. Next base: position 337,680 of record JARHVA010003822.1, on the reverse strand, counting down.
ATTTGATATTTACCATAGTCATGAAGTTTAAGAGATCTATAAGACACATATATCAAATGTATACCATCAAAAATATAGAGGATGGAGATGAAACATATTTGAATGATTTTATAAAATTTTAGGAGTTTCTCGTTGTGTTCCATAAATAATTTATTGGATTTCCACCCAAAAGAAATATCTATTTCTCTATTGACTTAATGACTATAAATGAGCCTATTTTAAAATATCCATATAGGATAACCCCTATTTTTTGAATTGTGAGTGTAGTTGTAAGAATTTATTGAAAAAGGGATAAGTGAGTATTAGAATTTGTATGTGTGATAATATATGTGACTTTCACAATCTTTGTAAATGTAAACATGGTCCAAAATAGTAATAATTATATAAAATTGTATGTCATGGAAATGTCCATGAACAACTGTGAATCTAGTCATGGTCAAATAAATCATACATGTACAAAAAAAGTTGTGCTTATACCTAAAATGAATCACATATTAAACTCTAGGTTGTACCCATCACAGGTACTCAAAAAATAATAGGTTAGAGACAAGGTTAGAAATCTAATATCCATGTGTATATTTAATCATGATAATAATCAAATAATAATGAAATAGTGATGTTAAATAGATAAGCATGTTAGATCAAATATCTAAACTTGGTTATAACAAATCCACATAGAAAAATAATATAAAAGATATCAATCATGTACATAACCCTCCAAAAATCAAGTGCAATCCTCCTTATTGAGTCATCAAAAGTAAACCAGGAAGAAATCTAATGCTTTTGAAAAATTAGAATACCCAGATCTAATTACCTGAGATTTTAATCACTATTAAAAAAAGTAAAATAGGAAATACAACTCGTATAAGGATACCCATATTTTAAATCTAACATTTTTTTATCTATGAATTAATAATTTATGAACAAGTAAAATAGGAAATACAAATCGTAGTAGGTACCCATCTACTAGAGCTAACATTTATTTTACCCAGGATACCATACATTAGGAGAGAATCTAGAGCTAACATTTTCTAGATCTAACATTTGTTTAACCTAGTATGTCATACTCTATCAACAAGAGAAAAGGAAATACAACTCATATCATGATACCTATTTATAGAGCAACATCTATTATACTTATGACTCTTGTATGGTATTAATCAAGTGAAAGTCAAAAATAAAACTTGTAATAGGATATCATTTTTTATTATCCTAATATGGATACCCATATACTTGAATGAGGATTTAAGTATTCATATTGATATTTTAAGGATGTAGGAGAAGATTTAGTAATGCCCCCTAACCATATTTTCCACTCTAATTGCTAGGAGAAGAAATGAATGTCATGGACCTTATTATTCTTAGGCATCACGGTATTACACCTCTTATCATCATCCCACATTTATTTATATTAGAGACAAATAATTCACATGGATGTGATAGTGTAACCCTACCACATAACATTGAATGAATCATTTAAAATCAACTAAAACATTCATGTTGTTAGCCCATACATAGTTAGACATCATGATGTAGGAACATGTACAGATTAGATCAATTTCGGTTAATCCTAGTGTGTTTTGAGTCTTATAAGTTCTTAAGGATTAATAAATATCCATTAATATGGTTATTTATGCATTTGAGGGTCTTAATATTAAGTTTTGGCTTTCCCATCAAAATTAGTCATTTGAAAATTCAAATTTTGTTTAAGCTTTATAGTGGCTTTAACATGATTTTGTAAGTTTAAAATGGGGTAAATTCATTTATTAATTAGTATTTTAGGTTTATAAATGTGTTTTTATGGTTTAAAAATCTTTTATTCATGATTCCAATGTTAAACCTTGGTTAGTGTATAGACAAGATGACTTGTCAAGGTTCTTGCCTATGTTGTGAGAGAGTTTAGGAGTGATTGGATAAAGATATGTGCATTAAAAAAAATGGGACAAAAGAATAAACATCCATATAATATTTAAAATAATATAACATTCATAATAATACCAAGAAAGTGTTAAGAAACATAAAAAATAACTTTGTCTAGAAAAATTCTCGATAAAACATGTGTATGTAGTTTTTATGTGAATAAATAAAGAGAAACTTTGATGAGTTATTATGGAATTGAAAAGACTCTATAACATGTGAATTGTGTTATATATTTTTTACCTTTTTATTATATTTCATTCTTGATCCCATTATCAGGTCATAGAGTTGTAATCCATCGTATAATTTGAAAATGGAACAATTTGGTTTGTGCACATTCAGAAGAAACAGGGTAAGTGACATCTCTTGAGATTTATTAAAGTGTTTTTGAATAGTTGGAATTATAAAATTAGTAGAGAGTATATAATTATTTGAAAAAATATTTTATTTACCCAAAATACAATATCTAGTTCAAATTTCCATGCAAATTTGGTGCAAATTTATTGAAAGAACACAATACCTTGTTAAATTACTCATTAGCACCATTATAAGATTGTTAAAGATGAAATGAATATTGGAAGACTTTAGGTAAGGTTTAATGGTATTAATCTAAGAATTTTTAATTTTAAGAGTCTCTTTTTACTAAAATTACCTTTGAGGGATCCTAAGTAGAGGATTTTTAGAGGAATTTTGTGCAATATTCTAATCAGATTGGTCATAGTCCTCCAGAATGAACTCAAAGCCCTCCTAATTTGTTTATTAGGCATCTGTGGTGACTTTTAAAGACAAACCCACCATTGGATAAGTTTAAAAAACCCCTAAAATTTATAAAAAAAAACTATTGGGACCATTTAAAAGTGTTTAGAATTCAAAATCTTCTTCCTTTTGAGCTCTTACGTAGTCTTAGACCTTATAAACCCAAAAATAGGATTTTAAAATTAAAATATGAATTTATTTGATTATAACCAATAAAAAATCTTGAAACTTTAGAATATTACATTTTTTGTCTAGATATAAGATATTTTTGAGGTTTTATAAAATTACAGTACCATACAATATATTCAAAATTAGGCCTAATTAAACCTAATATTCAGAATTTTGAGGATAATTTATTGTTTTAATTCTTTACAATGGGGATAAAAGTGTATATGAGTTGAAACACATGTGATTTAATAATTTAAGGTATTATATAGTCAATTTAGTTGTGTTTAATTCATTTGAAGAGCTAATTTATTCAAAATAGGGCTACAAAGATTGCAAGACTAAAATAGGGTATAAAGAAGTATTGAAAGAAATTAAGATTAACAAAGACTCCATCACACCTATTTTTGGAATTAGATATATGAAGATCTTAGGAAAATATATTAATTTATTTATATGATTTTTTAAATATGTTTCATTAAAATTAATAAGAAAGGTTATTTTAAACCTTAAGAGAATAGAAGAAAAGTGTGAGAGGGTTAGAATAAGGAAGCTTGAGAAGCTTCAAGGAAAATTGAGAGGAAAGAAGAGTGAAAAGGTTTAGAAATATAGTAGCCTAGTAAGTCTTGAGAAAAAGGAGCTCATTAAAACTCAAGAAGAATTCAAAATATCAAAGAGGAGATTTGGGTAAGGCACAAGAGAAGGTAAAGAGAGATGGAAAGACTACCATGTAAAAAGAACCAAAATAACAAAAGATATAGTGACAAGTGATATGAATATGCAGAAAGAGATGAATGAGTTGTAAGAGAGATTAGAAATGGAATAGTTATTAATGGAGTACATGGTAATAAAATAAGACCTATGATTTGGTATATAGATCAATAAGAAGGTTAGGTGGCCTATAAAATTGATTATAGAGAAAAGAAGAAAGATGGTCATGAAGGACAAAGATTAAACAAAGAAGTTTATATGTAATAAAATTAAGGAGTTAAATAAATTAAATATGAATGTGAAATATTATAAGAAGGAAGAATGTGATCAACACCTTACAAGATATGAATAAGAAATCAAAATTTTCTATCCAAAATAAGATGGAAAGTCATTAAAACAATAACCAAATGAAATTTTTGAATCTAATTTTATTTTTGAGTTTGTGAATGCAAGTTCCCAAGAGAATAAAGAAGAGGCCAAATTTAATGTATCATCCATTTAAGAAATAAAATAGGACAATATGATAAAGAACTATATGAATTTGGTTAAATATTTACAAAATGAATGACAAAGGAAGAAGATGATCTTCCATAAAAAAAGATGAAAGAAATGAAAAGTAAAAATGCTAAGAATAAGTTTATGATGAAATGAAATCAGAACTTAGAACTCATGTAGAAATAAAATAGGAATAAATAATTGAGTAAACTCATGAACAACTAATAACATGCAAGAACGCACCAAAACAGGTATGGATAATCAAGCAATCAAGCCAAGTAAAGGCTAAAAGAAAAATAACAGCCATGGAAGAACAATTTCAAGAAAGCCAACCCAAAAAAGTGGAAGGTAAAAAGTAAAGTAATCATTTATTTGGTTTGGATGGTAATTTTTTTGAAATTGTGCATGATAATCTTGAATAATTGGTTGGATCTCCAAAAAATCAATTGGATTGTATTCAAAATATTGTTTATGAAAGTGTTGAGGATGATATAGAGAAGAAGTGGTAGTTAAATGTGAAATAAAAAAGTTTGAAAGAACAAGAATTCAAAGAAACTGAGATCACTTCCATTTATTCTAAATAATTATATTGAAGGAGATAGCATATATAAAATGGGAATATTTGAATAATTAAGAACTCATTAATAAGCCACAAGGTATGATAGTTGATAATTTGTTCATGTATGTTGATTTAGAAAAATTGGAGGATAAAATAGAAACCATATAATATGTATTGAATAAGGTATAAAAATAAGATTAAATAAATAAAAATTTAAGATCCTACAAGATGTAATATATGTCGATATAGAAGGCAACCTCATATCAAGTCTAATGGAGACCAAAAATAGTCTATAAATGGAAAGGGAGGAAGTTTAAAATGGAGGAAGTACCCTATCAATGGTATCATCTCAAGAAAACAAGGTTAAAGGTCTTGAAAGAGTAGATAATCAAGATCGAGTTATGTATTCCAAGGAAGAGTATGATCTGTATGAAGATGGTAACTAGGAGAATTCAAGAAATTAACCTTATACATATAAAAGGGAGTAAAAAAGTAAAAAAATGATGGAAGACTAGTATGAAGCTTCATTGGAGACGGTAAAGAGTCCATGAAAATAAAATTCAGATGAAGGAGCAAAAGGGGAGACCATGATTAGATTATTATACATGCAAGGAAGGAAAGATAGAGAGAAAGACAAAGAAAATGTGATGTTTTCAAAATCAGGATAACATATAACTAGTTTTGAACCAAATAAAGGAGTTGATATCACCCCTAAATCCATGTATTAATTAATAGTAAATTTGAAAAGTTTTGAGGAAAAATAGAATAAATTTAACACCAAATATAAATTTGGAGACTTGGAACAAGAAAATAGAGATATAAAAGGGGATATATAATCTAAAATTTTCATTTAAGCATGTTATGACAATGGTGATTATGCAGATATAGAGTTTGAAGGATAAGAAGACTATGATGAAAATGGAATGAGAACAAGAAGATCATCATCTCAGTCCAACTAGAAATAGGATGGATAAATAAGACTTTCAATGCCTCATGAAGTTTGACATTAATGGTGAAACAATAATGGGAAAGGAACAGAGTTTAGTTTATCTTCATTCTATAACAATCTTAATGAAGTGGAGCCCACAAGTAATTTGATCAAAAGAACAAGTTAAAGTTAAATAACATTTGACATGCATTTTATTATTCAATTTATATGAGAGGATAGTAGCTTATCAAGTAAAAATAGTTTTATAAAGTATATTATGTCAATTTACATTCAAGATAGATGGCAAGTTGATGAGACTAAATAAAAAAAAGTCTTTGAATCCATTTTCAATGGTTAGGGAATAAAATTTCAGTCATTATTGACTATTTTGACCACAAGTCAAAATAATTAAACCCCCTATAGTTGAAAACTTATATAGGGACCCCCCCTAGAGTGTGAAATGTCTTCTATGGTCCTAATGAGGTCATCTCTAATGTCTCTAGCCTTGGTCATGGTCACTTTTATCCTAGATAACTTATTTCTTTCTAGGGTTCACATTTGAGATATTTATGATGTTTATATGGTTTAACATTAAATAAAAATGTTCCAAAGTGTCTTATAATGTCCACATGTTAGTGTAAGTCATAAAACAATGTTTCATAACTGACTAAATGCTTGAGTAGCATTAGAACAAGAAAATTAGGTAGTTAGAGAGAGTTTAGGAAGTTGTAAAAATTGTAGAGTATACTTGACACATGGGAAAGACTTATAAAATGAATTTTAAGTTCCCCTAAACTCATTTCCACACTTCTTCACTCTTGAAAATATCAAAAAATATAAAAAACCATTTCATTATTCCATCGCTCTCTTAGGCAGGTCGAATTGGTCAACCGATTTTCTAATGGTATGGCCAGTAGAAGTTGAATCAAATAAAATGCACTTGGTGGAATATATTACCCTTTTTATAATATATTTTCATGGAAATAATTCCATTATTGGTAAATCAGTCTCTATTAACCAATGTTAATAAGTCTACTTCTATTTTTTGCATGTTCATCCCAATCATGTCAATTTTTCTCTTCTATTTTCCTAATTCAGTACAAATTAATTATTTTACATGATTATGAAGAGTTTTAATAGACTTATCACATTTTCATTGGTTTGGTTTGTATGTTTTTTGAGAAAGAGATAGGCAAAACACCTCACATTGCTAGTGAGGGATACCATTGAGGTTGTAGACAAGTTTCACCTGATGCAGGGTTATTCTCATACAAGTGCCTTTAGAAAAAATGGGGATATAATGTTTCCACTTTCATATTTCATGATGGTTAACTAAAATTTGAAGGATTTAGGTCTAAAAAGTGTTCTATGTGAGGTTCAAGGTCCAACACACTCACATAATCAGTTTCCTTCATGACTGTCATACACAGTCATGTGATATAGAACCTTTCATAGTCATGAGGTTTAGACATAGAGGTTTTAAAAGTGTTGAGATGGTTCTAAAGTTGAAACAAGTTTGAAACTTTAAAAGAGTGATAAATTTACTTGGATAAATAAACTAATACATATAGCCTTATATCCTGTAGATTACCACCTATAGTGGTCTGACTGTGACTCCAATATAGGCTAAACAGAGTTGAAGGAGGGTGTTTGAGATTTTTTGAAAGCCTCATTAAGTCTAAAAAAATGGAGATCACCAAAGAATTAATGGTGAAGGCTTAATATTGGTTTTATAACTCATATACCATGCACATAGTCACACACCTTGCCTTCACCTATAAGTATACTATAATGACACATATAAGAAGCTCATACAGAGGTCTGTGAACATTGAAATAAAGGTATTTAAACTTATTTAAAACTCCATTGAGGTTAAAAACATTGAAAGTGTCATGGTGATCATGGTGGAGCTATAAGTGGCAAATATACTTGAAACCATGTCCATAGTTTGAGAGATTCACTTCAGGGACATGTTACCTTAACATTTTCAAAACAAAGATTCTACCTTATATTTGACCCTCTCATTCTAGAGCATATTGAAGTTTGTGTTAGCTTATATGTTTTTATGATATAGCCCAGGCCTAAGGGAAATGATTTGATTTAGAGGATAGATTGATTAACGATGGGAAGGTGATATAATAAGGTTTCCAATTCAAGCCAATTTCCACTATAGACACTTAGTCATATATAGTATTCTTGAAACCCAAACAGTCTCATGGTGCAACATGACCAAATGGTAGTTTTCAAAGCATGAAAAATGACCTTATATGATGATAAATATTACTAGTGTCCCAAAGAGTAATTTATGGGTTTATTTTTATGTTTTGATGGAGAAGATCACCTACAAGGGTCCTTTTGCTCTTATAATAATCACTTATAGTTTGATTGTAGTGTGACAGTGCACTAGACATGGCAGTTTGGTATTGAAATAAGTCCTTAGGCATGAGATTTTAATCTAAATATGTGTTAAAAAATCTCAAAGATTATAATACGAACCCAAGCATGATATACAATATCTAACATTGAAGGTCACCTATAGGCATGTCCTTTTCTTAAGCGAACAATACAGTTATACAATCTACCAACTAAACTTAGGAAAATAGAATAAAGATTAAAAATTGGAAATAGGCAGAGATTGGTGATGATGTAAATTTGTGAATACCACTCTCACATTTTTATTATTACATATCTATATATTTATTATACCAAAGGAATAAGACAAATCAACAAACCCAACTCTACATAGGAACTCTTATCATAGTCCTCATAGTTTGAAAATATATCTTAGGAAGTTGGACTGTTCATCACCTTTCAGGTGTTTCTAAGATATGAAACTTGGTAAATATCATATAAATGACCTAACCTCACATATAATAACATTTTTTTATTTAATATATAGGGGAAGTGCCCTCGATTTTTTCTTAGACAAAGGGCACTCCTAGGGAGGTAAGACTACAAGTTTAGTATGGAGATGAGCTGGAAACTATTGAGATATTGTATAAGGGTTTAGGTATTTTTTTAAAGCATGTAAAAACAGGAATTAGGCCTCACAATACTGATAAATCAAAAAGGATGGCTTAAACATGTAGGAACAAAGTCAAGTCTATTAGGCCTAGTCTAGGCCTAAAGCCCTAATGGGGTCTCAATACCACTTATAGGGCCAAATGAGCTTTATAATGAATTATAGGAATTTAATGTGGAGATTTTAAGTTATTTGGATCTTTTTTTCTACAAATTAAATCATAATAAAGTCAATTTGGCCTAAAATACACCTCAGACCTATTTAGAATGCACTCCCAAGCTCAAGAGCCCATCTTTAGATGATCACACTAGTATAGACATTTATCATGGAAACCCAAGGAGTTAGGAGATGTTGAATAGGGTCTATAAAATTATTTTAGTGTAATTTTTCTAAGGTTTCAATGTCAATATTTTATGAACAATCCTTAAGAGTCTAAAATACTATAAACCCTCCAAAACCCTTGCCTAAGACCCAATTGGAAATAAGTGAGTAAATATGCATCTAAGAGAGATAATATGACCTAGAAATGGTTTTTTATTGAATAATACTCTTTCAAGCTCCATCCCATCCAATTTTTTTGTACCCTACTTGTACACATAGGGTACAAAATAGGCTTTCTTGATAGATTTTATGTGTTTTACAAGTTTAGAGGATATTTAAAGGATGAGAATCAATTGGGAAGGTCAATTGGGACATAATATAACACTTCATGTTCATTTATTAATTTTTAAGATAACATAAACACTTCTATTAAGTCTTTCACTTCAGGTAGTCTGTGATAGACAACGAAAAGGGAGAGTGACTGCCAAGTGAGAAAGTGAGAAGTCCAATTGGGGGGCCTTTTAAGGTATGTATGATGGATTGGGAGGAAAGGTGACTCTTTAAAGGTGTCATATCACCAATTACATGGATTATATTGAGAAATTGAAGATCATTTGGTTGATAAATATAAGGATAGACCTATAAGGCTAGTGATGGTGACTACATATGATGACAATAGGCATCTAGAAGAAGACTAGTTATTAGGGACACATTTGAGGATTGTAAAAGATTTTTTATAACCCCTCCTTGATATTTCACATGTTTAATCTCTCCCTAGTCTAATTTGGATCACTAAAGAGAGATTTAATGATGAAGATAGTTTCAAGAAGCCATTTGAAGGGTCTTACACTAGATTTGAGGAGTTTTCATTATTAACACAGACATTTGTCTAAAGAGACATTTCATGATATATTTAATAATAATTATCCTAAAACATAACTTATTTTCATGCCTTTACATATCATATTGTGACCCTTAATCTCCATTTATCTCTTTCCTCTCACACATTTTATAAATACAAGCCATTCTAACCCTTGTATTCTAGTTCCACACCTGGTATGGAAAAGCCATAGTAGTTTGATGTTGTACTTTGCCTTTGAATAATACATTAAATCTAGTTTTGAGTTCATAAACCATGTTTTAAAAGTGTGTGAAGATACGTATAGTGAACAGTGAAGTGATTAATATCCATCCTTATTTTCTCTCAATCCTTCCATGTTTGATGCAAGTTGTTCCACTCTAGCAAGTCACATGAAGTGTTTTTAGGTGTATGGGTCTATTTTCAAGTGTAAAATTATCTTTAGTGTCTTTAAATAATCTATGGTTAATTTACCTTTAGTAGTTTTCATGCACACCACCTCCATGGAAAAATACTAATGTTAGAGTATTTCAGGTCTTTCAAGCTAGTGTTATAGGTTTTTTCTATTAGTGTAAGAGTATGATGATCTTGTGGAGATATTTATTGTGTATCAAACCATTATATTAGTTTAATTTCATGTATTATTCTCCTCCTTTCCACACAATCAATTAGTTAATTTAGGTGATAAGCACTTAAATGTCAATCTAGGGAGTTAACCCTTAAACCTATAGGTCTACCTCTACTATTAGCAACCCATAGGCCTAAGGGTATTTCAATGCTACCAAAATATTAGATTAATATTGAAAAACTTACTCTAGGGTGAGATATTTGGTGATAATATTTTTGGCATGCTTGATGGGATAATTTTCCTAAAGATAACTTGTCAAGGTGAATGCTAGTCTTGACAACATCAGTTGCATATGGTGTTCTACTTAGAATTTGGTGACTCTATTCAAGGTAAAATCCAATTTTATACCATTGTTTTTTCATAAATTTATTCTCATACTTCATGTTCCTTTCTATGTAATCTTCTATTATATTTTTCAATCCTATCAATCCACCTCCTCAGCCTGAACTTCCTCTTGAAGTTCAACATCCTCAGCCTATTCTACCCTTTGAAGAGAAAGAGGACTTTTCTAGTTAAGAAGACCAAGAAAGTGAAGAAGAAATAGAGGATAACATGGATAGGAAACATTCCTTCCTATCCTTTAACATTAAAAACCCCATCCATCTTGATGCATATGATGACATTCCCCTTAATGTTATAAAGAGTGTTCCTATATTCAATGGTTAAGGTCATGTCACTCCTAGTGAGCACATTAGGGATATCTCAAACTTATGTAGTTTCCAAAATGTCATTGAGGTCAATATTACATTAAACCCCTTGTTATTTCCCTTAGAGGGACATCACTTGACTAGTATATTACTTTTCCCAGTGGATGTATCACAACTTGGGATAATTTTGGAGAGTTTCTAACTTCAAGGTTTGAATACAAAAGTGATCATACTTCACTCATTCACCAACTCAATGTAATTCCAAGATCCCATAAGGAAACAATGCATGATTTTAATGAGAAATTCTAAAGGACTTGGCATAGGTTTTGTCCTCCCATGAGACCACCTACTAGCTTTGTGTTTCCCATATATTTGAGGGATATTGGTACTGACATGGCCATAATGTTGCAATCCATGGGTGGTTACACCTTACCTAAATCATATGACCTTTCCATTAGAGATGAGAATGGCCTCATACAAGCTTATAAGTTTCCTCCAAAATTTTCTATATCTCTGTAACCAAGTACTTTTATTGTTGATCCAAGTTTTTCCCAAGTTCCTAATGCCAACACCAAGTCAAGGACTGCTCCTAATAAGGTATAACATACAATTGATTGGGAAGAAAGATCTAAATTCTCTTAAGATAAACTTATGAAAACAAATCTACAACAAAGTGTGAATCAAAACCCCTATCCCTATCCTTAGCAATATGGTAAATAATATGGGCAAGGGAGAGGTCAAAGGAAGACTAGCTTCAATAGGCCTATCAATGCATACAATCCTACTTCCACCTCCAACACAAGAGCAATGGTACTAATTCATAACAAATTAGTGAAAGGAGAAGAATGGAAACAAGGTTAGTTCATGTATGCTAATAAAGGTGGAGAGCAAGCTCTAGTTTCTCAAGGATAAGTCACTCCTCAACTATCAATAGATGATGAATTCCTCATGCAAGCAAATGAAGGGTTTTAGCCTCAAGGAGTTAGCTTCACTAAATTTATAATTGAAGACACCTATGTTCTCAACCAAAATACTTATATTACAATTAATACTAGATCTAAGAGGAAGGATATAGGAGATGCTAATGGTGTGCCTATAATTTCATCTAGTCCTCCTACAAGGTAGCAAGGCATGACTACAAGCATGGTAGTCCCTACAAATCCTACACCTTTTTCAAGTCAAAATATTGGAAGGGATAATTCAAGTGCTTCAATACCCCAATTTTTAAAAACTTCTTTTCCTCCAAGGACATAATAAAAGGTAAATAATCCTACTCTAGACATTATGGATTCTTTCAAGAATGCTAAGGCATCTATCTCTCTTTGGGATGTCCTTCACATGCCTGGCCAAAAGGAACTCTTTCAAAAGTAGTTATACATAATACAAGATCATGGTGATGTTTCTCTCACTAATTATACTAATAAAATTTTATAATCCTAATATAAAAAGCCTCCACCCTTGTACCTCACTCTTATTATGGGAGACACACTTATTTATAATTGCATAGTTAAAAATGGAGCCAACACCTCAGTGATGCCCAAGGTTATTGCTAAAAAATTGGGTATAAAGTATGAACCACATATTAAATGGGTGATTCAAATAGATGGGACACATGTCAAGTTAGTAGGATTGATCAAAAGTTTATAGTTTTTTCTTCATGATTTCTCGAGCTTCCCCAATCTTGAAGACATTGTGGTTGTTGACTTTCCCATCCACTTTTCTATCTGCCTCTCAAGGGATTTCATAGCTAAATAGGAGGCTGCCTCTCAATTTATTGGTCACTTTTAGCCATAAGGACAAGGTATGTACCAAAGGTAACAATTATAACTCAACCAATTTCTAAATTTCATAGTGAACACTATGTTGAAGCAAGTTCTAATCTCAATTATGTCATCAATGATCATGAGCAGTGTGTTGTAGATGATGGGGCATCTTCTAAGATTGAGGGCATATCTTATATATTTTTGGATGAGCATGGTATAGACACATATGGGCATGATCCATACACCTACTTTAAGAAAACTTACTTTGATACCTATATTATCCATGAGGGAATATATGAGCAATATGAGCTAAATGTTGAGCATTCTTTCTCACAATTTGTTGAAGGCAATTACTTGATTCATGTGTATGATGATGATAGATTGAAAAACATGATAGATCACTATGGTGAGAATAATAATTTCATTCTATTTCTAATTGATGAAGGATCCCTTAAAGATGACATTCATGATGAAGAAGATGACCTATGTCAAAGGTTTAATTCCATAATCCAAGAGTTTGCTCATTTGGGTTAGACTATTTCTCCTCTTAAAAATTGCATATCTGATGTCAAATTGGTTAATGAACCTAACAAGAAGATGGTTTATGGTCTTGACAAATATTAAAAAGAGGGTATTGTTAAGAATGAGAGTGTATGTTTTATTGTTGTTTAATAAGTTTCAGCCATGGAGGAGTCTCATGAACATAAGATGGAAAGGTTTGTGTTTGAGGAACTATCAGGGTCTCAGCCTGAGGTTGAATTATTTTCACATGTGTTAAAGCAAGGAAAAGAGTAACTTGATGATTATATACATTAAGTACATTGTATCTTAGAAGAAATCAATGTTAAGTTAGCTTTGATAACTCCTAAACTATAGTTTGAATAACACCATTTGAACATGGAAAAAATCAATAAGGATTCAGCTTCAAACAAGCTTCTTAAAGGGCATAATAGAACATCCTTGAAGGCCCAAAGTAATCCACTTGCATAAAAAATAAGGGATAAGGATAGTAATATTTTTTATCATAAACATGAGAAAGTATTTGCTGACAAACATGCTTCACATGCTATATTGATTTCATGGAGTAGCAAGGATGCAAGAGGAACCATCTTTGACCCTAGTTGAAATATGGTGAGTTATTCTTCACCTCAAGTGAGGTCTTGTAAATACTAGGATAGGTGTGTCTATTTGTTTTTTTTTTTGTGTGTGTGTTCCATAACTGTTCTTGAGAGCATGTGTGTTTCATTTGGTGTCTTTTTTTATGTGTATTTTCTTATTATTTGGTGTGGTTTCAAAAGCAAAGTGTCAAAATTGTGCATAGGTGACCACATAACCCAATAGATAGGAGTATGTTACTGGTCTTTGGCATAGTTGGCTTTCCACCCCTAGGAAATTGCTAAGAATTTTGACTATTTTCACCACTAGTCAAAATAAGTCAACCCCATATAGCTTAAAACTTATATAGGGTCCCCCTATCATGTGAAATGTCTCCCATGGTCCTAATGAGGTCATCTCTAATGTCTTTAGCCTTGGTCATGGTCACTTTTGTCTTAGATAGTATTATGTCATTCTAGGGGTCATATTTGATCTATTTATAATTATTTTATAGTTTAGCATTAAATAAAAGTGCTCCAAAGTATCTCACAACATCCATGTGTCAATGGAAATCATAAAATATTGTTTCATAATTGACAAAATGCAGGATAGCATCATAACAAGAAAATTAGGAAATTAGAGAGAGTTTGGGCTGTTGTATGGACTACAAAGTATACTTGGAACATGGGGAAGACTTTTATAGTGACACTTCAGGTCCCCTGAGCTCATTTCCACACTTGGTCACTCTTGAAAATCTCAAAAATGGTAAAAAAACATTTTATTATTCCATCGCTCTCTTAGGTAGGCATAATTGGTTAACCAATTTTTTGATGGTATGGCCAACAACAGTTGAATCAATTTAAATGCACTTGATTAATAAATTACCCTTTGTTTAATTTAGTTTCATGGTAAGAGTTCCAGAATTGGTATATCAAGGTCTATGAACCATTATTAAGAAATCTACTACTATTTTCTGCATGTTCATCCCCACCACATCAAGGTTTCTCTTTTATTTTCCTAATTCCATATAAACCATTTGTTATACATCATTATAAAGAGTGTGGATAACCTTCTCACATGGTCATTAGTTTGGTTTGTACATGTGTTGAGAAATAGATAGGCAAAATACCTCACATTGCTAGTGAGGGTACCATTGAGGTTATACACAAGTTTCAACTTTTGCAGGGTCATTCTCATATAAGTGCCTTAAAAAAAAATTGGGATATAATGTTTATAATTTCATATTTCATGATGGTTAACTACCATTTTAAGGATTTAGGTCTAAAAACTATTTTATGTGAGGTTTAAGGTCTAACACAGTCAGGTGATAAAGAACCTTGCATAGTCATGAGGATCAGATATAGAGGTGTTCAAAGTGTTGATATGGTTATGAAGTTGAAACAAAAACTTTAACCTTTAAAAGGGTGAAAATTTGACTTGGAGAAATAATATAATACATACTACCTTGTATCCTTTATATTACCACATACAATGGTTTAATTGTGACTCCAACAAAGGCTAAGTAGAGTTGAAGGAGGGTGTTTGATCTTGTTTGAGAGCCTCATCAAGTATAAAAACATGGATATAACCATATAATCAATGGTGGAGGCATAATATTGTTTGTAATACCAATTTATCATGCACATAGTCACACACCTTGCCTTCACCTATAGGTATACTGCAATGACACCTACAAGAAGCTCATACAGAGATGTAAAAACATTGAAATGAAGGTATTGAAACTTATTTGAAACTCCATTGAGGTCCAAAACATTGAAAGTGTCATGGTGGATCCATAATTGGAAAACATACTTGAAACATGCCCATAGTTTGAGAGAATCACTTTAGGTACATGTTACTTTAACATCTCAAAAAATAAGATATTGCCTGATATTTAACCCTCTCATTCTAGAGATATTGAGGTTTGTGCTAGCCTAGATGTTTTCAAGATATATCCTAGGACTAAGGTAAATGATTTAACACAAATAATAGATTTATTAACCATGGGAACATGATATAAGAATGTTTCCAATTCAAGCCATTTTCCACTATAGACACTCAGTCATCTATAGTATTCTTGAAACATAAACAGTCTCATGGTGTAACATGACCAAATGATAGTTTGAAAATATTTAAAAGTGACCTTATATGATGATAAATAGTACTAGTGGAACAAAGAGTAATTTAGTGGGTTGATTTTTAGGTTTTGATGGAGAAGATCACCTACATGGGTCATTTTTCTCTCAGAATGATCACCTATAGTTTGATTGTAGTGTGACAATGTGCTAGTAGGCATGATATTTGAATCTAAATATTTGGGATATGATCCCAAGGATTCTAATATGAACACAAGCATGATATACAAGTTTTATCATTGAAGGACACCTATAGGCATGTCTTTTTCTAGAGTAAACAATACAATCATACAGTCTGCTAGCTAGACTTAGGCAAATGGAATAAAGAGTGCAAGTTGGGAATTGGAAGATATTAGTTATGAAATAAATTTTTGAAGACAACTCTCATAGTTTTAGTATTACATCTATATATAGTTATCAGACCAAAGGAACAAGACAAATCAACAAACCCAACTCTGCATATAAACACTGTGCATAGTCCTCATAGTCAAAAAATCTACCTTAGGAATTTGGAGTGTCAATAACCTTTCATGTGTTTATAAGCTATGAAAATTGGTACATATCATATAAATGACCTAAATTTACCTATAATAAAATTGGTTTGGCTGAGCAGATAGGTAAAGTGCCCTCTATTCTATCTCAAACATAGGGCACTCCTAGGGAAGCAAGACTGCAGGTTTAGTATGGATATGATAAGGAGATGAGTTAGGAACTATTGATACATTGTATAATGGTTTAAGGAGTTGTTTTAATCATGAAAAACATGAATACATAGTCAAGCCAATTAGGCCTAGTCTAGGCCTAAAGCACTAATGGGGTCTCAATACCACTTCTATGACTAAATTAAATTTCTAATGCATTGTAGGAATTTTAGGGGGAGATATTAAGCTGTTTAGAGATTTTGGTCCATAGAGGAAATCATAAGAAAGTCATTTTGTCCCAAAAGACACCTCAAACCTATCTAGAATGAAATCCCAAGCTCAAGAGGCCATCTTTAGATTCTCACACCAGTACAAACATTTAACATGGATACCCAAGGAGTTAGGAGATGTTGAAGAGGGTCCCTAACATGTTTTAGTGGAATTGTTTTGAGGTTTCAATGTTAGGATTGTATGAATAATCCTTAGGAGTTTGAAACACTATAAACCTTCCAAAACCCTTGCTTGAGACCCGATTGGAAAGAAGTGAGTAAAGATCCATCTAGGAGAGATAATATTACCTATAAATGGTTTTTGGATTTAATAAGACTCTCTCAAGCTCCATCCCATCCAGTTTTTTTGTACCCTACTTGTATGGTAGGGTATAAAATAGGCTTTCTTGATAGATTTTGTGTGTTTTTCAAGTATAGAGGAGATTTTAAGGATGAGAATCAATTGTAAAGGTTAACTAAGACCTAATATAACTCTTAATGTTCATTCCTTACTTCATAAACCTTTGATAAGTCTTTCACTTTAGGTAATCTGTGACATATAATGAAAATGAAGAGTGATTTCTGAGTGAGAAAGTGATAAGTCTAATTGAGGGGCCTTTTAAGGTCTTTCTAATGGATTTAGAGCCAATGAGACTATTAATAGGTGTCATATCATCCCTTACATGGATTGTATTGATAAAATGAAGATAATTTAGGTAATAAATGTAAGGATAAACCTATAAGGCTAGTGATGGTGACTGTAGATAATGAGAATAGGTGTCTAAAAGAAGACCAATAGTTAAGGACACATTTGACTAATATTAAAGCTTGTTTATAACCCATCCTTGAAATTTCACATGTGTTATCTCTCTCTAGTTTGGTTTTGAGTGATTAATAGAGACCTAATAATGAAGATAGTTTGAAGAAGCCATTTGCAGGGTCATATGATAGATTTGAGGAGTTTTCATGCTTCACATGGACATTTGTCCAAAAATTATTTTCATGGTCTATTTCATACTCCTTTTTCCTACAACACAAATAATTTTCATGCCTTACATATGTAATTTTGACCCTTGATTTCCATTTCTCTCTCTCACACACACATTTTATAAATGTAAGCCATTCTAGCCCTTGTATTCTAATTCCACGCCTAGTATGACAAAGCCCTACTGGTTTGATGTTATAATTTATCTTTGAATAATACATGCAATTTGGTTTTGAGTTCATAAACTCTCTTGTCAATGTGTGTGAAGATATGTTTTTAGAAACACAACCACTGAGTGGGGGGTGGTGTGAATCAGTGTACAAACATTTCTTTCAATTTCACCTCTCATTCATTAACCATTCAAACTAAGATAGAGATAGAGCAATGCATAACCAACCATTCATATGAGTATTAATTAGAAACATAACACATAAATACAAGTGATATGTGGGAAACCCTCATGGAGAATAAAACCCACTAACATAGCTTGGGATATAGTCTTATAAGACATGAATCAAGATTTGGTGAGGCACCAACCCCAGAATGAGCACTAACCCCTCACTAATCAAACACCAAGTCAACTAGTCCTTTAGCAAGAACAAAATTTCAAGGAGGAAACAACCCCATAGGTAACTCAAAAACAACTCATCCACTTGGAACCTTGGATCACCTTTGAATACTTGTTTCTCACTCAACTAATGATTATCACCTTCTTTTGCTCTTATCACTCTTCTATCTCTCTCAAACAAACTATTAGGGCTCTTCGCTCAACTAACCCTCTTAATTCATCACCTAATTTTGAATATAACCTCCATTAACTTAGGGTCATCACCATGTCCATTTTACTTCACCTTATAGGACAAAATACTTCAACCTAACCACTTCCATATGCTCACATAGAACTGCAAATAGGCTTCAAAACCTAGTCAATAACCTTTGAATTTACACACCTTCATAGGAAATTATTATTAATAAAAATACATTCAAATTAACCTATGAGACCTCTATAAAAACTTCATGTTAATTATATTCTTTAACTCTTGGCAAATCACCTCAAGAATATTAATCTTATTAATTGCTCTAAAACACATTCATAGAAACAATGACTTAGAACACATGTAGATTCACTTTCATGAACTTAAAATGGGTTTATGTATTATTAAATAATTTTAATATTAACTTAAAATAAATATATTATATTCTCAAATAGCAATATTTGTCGTATAGGCCAAACTCATAGCTTTATTATACACATACCTCACTGTGTTAGACAAGTTAGATTGAGAACAACTTTATACCTTACACACACATCTCCAAAACTTATATCCAATAGGGATATGTGTTACATGTCTTGAAAAACAAAATTATACAATTGGATCCATCCCTAATCCATAGTAACACATCTTGAATATCATTCCCACTTCTACTTATTTTTCTCACTATCTTCCTCATTAGGACTTTTTAGTGATAGGCCAACTTCCATGACCGGTTTAGCATACTTTAAGTCTATAACCTGATTATAAACTTAAATGGACACAAAATAAAAGTCTCACACATCACCCTATAATTATTTTCATGCTTTGACCTAGTCAACCTTGTCTACTACATAAAAAATCTAGGAAATAAGGGTTTTCTTGTAGCTTCCACTCACTCTTCTATTAGAATAATGCCACCTAGAGGTACCTAAAAAAAATCCTATACATGATCTAATCATAAAAATATTTCATTAAATTCATTATTATCCATTAATATCAATATGTTCCATATTAGGTCATTGTTAGGGTTTTAGATAGGGTTAAAACCACATTACAATCTTAACAATCATTCATAAATCTTGGGCCCTTAATCCAAAAAACTAATGTTTGGAAACTTGAGTTAGGATCCTTCCCTAACTTCCATGAAATTATTAGTATCTCATTCAAATGTTTCATGTGCCAAAAAGCATAAAAAATCCTTCTTGAGTCTGTAATACCTCATTTTGTGCACATAAAAAACCTCAAAACCACATTTCATGCTTTCTCCATTAGATTTTGACCTCATATTTGGTAAAAATACTTGACACAACATTTCACACCTATGACAATGATATCATGAGATTTATCACTATGGAAACTGAACTTGACCCCTCATTATCCCACATTAGGTTTCTTTGTACATTAGTCCTTAAACTTTAAATCACACTTAGACCTTCAACATATCTTGAAACCTCTTATACTCCTCTCAACACCTCATACTCATGTCATAAAACTTAAAGAACAACAAGGACAAATTAGAATAGAATAAATGACACTTTTATGACATTAATAACAACTCCATTCATACCTTAGAACACATTTTCAACAATCTCCTCCTTTGTCATTGATGGAAACCACTCATTGATGGAAATAATTCAAAGAAGATTCTCTCACTGGGATACATCTCCCCCATACAGATAAATCTCCCCATTTTACATTAATGACAAAGTACTACCTCTAACAAAACTCAATAAATAGGAATAAAAGATCACATTAATAAGCTCCCCCTATATCAATTCATACCTCAAACATCTTCTTCTTGACAAAATGATATGACTCCCCCTTTGATCGCATAGCTTGTGCACTTCTTTCCTAATCTTGGAGATAAAACACCTCATTATTATCTACCCATAAGAACTTGACTTGCTTAGTTATTGATAGGAGTAGGAATCACACCCGATTCCTATCTTAGATGTTCAAAAATAGCCTTTGGAAGAGATTTAGTCAAGATATCTATAATATGATCCTTGGTAGACATAAATTCAGTATTAAGACTTTATTCACTTACCTATTCTCTTAAGAAATGATACTTAATAAGAATGTGCTTGGTATTTGAATACATTATAGGATTCTTTGAAACACTTATGACACTAATATTATAAAAAACATAGGACTAGGACCATCAAACTCCACTTTGAAGTCTTTTAAGGTTTATCTCATCCACAACACCTGAGTACAACATGACACTATTATAATGTAATTAGACTCACAAGTAGATAAAGCCACTTATGGTTTATTATTTATTATCCATGACACTAGATGAATAAGGCTCCTCCACTAGTGCTCTTTTTATCATCTAGACTCCTAGCCCAATCAACATCTATATAGGCTACTAGATCAAACTTATTGCTCTTTGGGTACCATAATCCATACTCCATGATTCTATTGAGATACCTAAATATCCTCTTAACTACTTGTATATGAATTTACTTAGGATTTTCTTGAAATCTTCCTAAAAGACCTACTACTTTATGATGTCAGGTCTAGAGATAGTAATATACAATGAAATCCCAATCATTGATCTATATTTTGTTTGGTTGAATCTTAAATATTCATCCTCCTTACTTATCTTACATTATATAACCATAAGTGTACTGACAGCCTTGCAATCTTCCATTTTTAACTTCTTTAACATCTCTTTTATATAATTGGCCTATGAAATGAACATACCTTTTTCAAATTAACTAATTTAAAGTCCAAGAAAGAAGGATAGTTATCCAAGCATAGACATTTCAAATTTTGACTTCATCACCTCTACAAATCCTTTGATCATGTTCTCATTATTTCCACCAAAGATGATATCATCCATATAGACCACCACTATCAACTAATGGTTATTTTTAATCTTGATATACAAGTTACTATCTACAACTCCTCTCTTGAAACATTGGTTCTAAAGATACTTATCTATTCTAGCATACTAAGATCTAGGGGCTTGTTTTAGACCATAGAAAACCTTATTTAACCTGTAGAAATAGTCCTTATTATCAATCACTAAGAAACCTTTAGGTTTATCAATGTACACTTCTTCCTCCAAGTTCCCATTTAGGAAAGCTAACTAGACATCCATTTGGTATATATTTAAGCCTTAAAAAATTGCATAAGAACTAAACACACTAATAGCCTCTAACCTTGATACTAGAGCAAAGGTTTCCTCAAATTCCACTCCTACTTGAGCATATCCCTTTCATACTAATCTAGCCTTATTTCTGGTGACTTCTCCATTCTCATTCAACTTGTTTTTGAATACCCATTTTGTGTTAATGACATTTTTATCTTTAGGCCTAGGTACTAATTCCCAAGTCTCATTTTTCTCAATTTTATTTAAATACTCATTCATGGCATATGTCCAAAACCTATCTTCACTTGCTTCTACATATAATTTAGGCTGAAATTTAGATAGTAAGGCAATATCTTCTTGATTAACATTACTCACCATTCTTCTTCTTGTTTGAATGCCTACACTTTTATTGCCAATGATCTGAGATTCATGATGATCCTTTTGAATCTACATAGAAGGAAATTTTGAGTCCTTTATCTCCTCAATTTATTCTTCATCCTCATCTATCTATGTTACTCATTCATCATTCTTTGACTAAGAATATGATTTCTTTGTCACATCAATCTTCACATTTGTGATCTCCACTATCTTTTGAAAACTCTTTCTATAGCATATGTATGCATCACTAACTAATGAATATCCCAAGAAAATACCTTCATTATACCTTGATTCAAACTTTCCTAAGTCCTCATCTCTCTTGATATAACACTTACTTTCAAACACTTTAAAATGTTCAACACTAGCAGGTCTGCCATTCCATAATTCATATGGAGTCTTATCACCATTGATCCTAATATATGATCTATTCAAAGTGTAAACTTTAGTACCCATAAATTATCTCCAATATCCATCAAATAAATTTGAATCATTCTACATGGTCCTTTCCATTTCTTGAATATTTTTGTTCTTTCTTTTAACTACCCCATTCTGTTGAGGTGTTTTAGAAGCTAGGAACTATCTTCTAATTCCATTTACCTCACAGAACTAATCAAATTAATTTTAAAAAAATCTCCTCCGTTTTCAGACCTAAGACACTTTATCTTCACATTCATCTCATTTTCAACCAAAGCCTTGAAAGTTTTGAACTTAGAGATTCTAACTTCTCTTTCAAGAATTCTACCCAAGTCATTCTTGTGAAGTCATCTATAAGAAACATGAAGTAGCTATCACCTTGAATGCTTTGAATCCTTGTAGGATCACATATATATATATATATGAATTAGTTCTATTAGAGTATTTTTAAGACTTGAATCTCATCCTAGTCTGCTTACCATGTTGACATGCCTTGTAAACAACATCTATAAGTTTGGAAATTTTGGGCATGTTCTTTATGGATCCATTTGAACTAATCTTGACTAGATTGTCAAAGTTAAAATGACCTAACCTATTATGTTATAGAAAAATTTCCTATACCTTGATCATAAATCACTTATCTTTTATGATCTCATTCAATACATAGAGATTGTTCTCAGTTATCTTGGCTTTGGCAATCAACCTCCCTGATTTTGATATTCTTATCTCACATCCTTTATCATGAAAAGTTAGGTATGTCCTTGGGTAAACATTTAACTTACACTCAACAAGTTGCATTTCAATCCATCTACATACAATACATTTTTTGTCTTGGTTTTCTCATTATCCAAGATCAAGGTACCTTTGCCAACTATATTATTGGATACATTATCTCCAAACCTCATTGATCCTATGAAATTATTCTTCAAAGTGATGAATTTTATCTTATCTCCTATCATGTTAATTGAATAACCAATATATATTTACCACTTCAAATCTTCATTCTGAGCATGAAAGGCAGTTTGAGCTATCATAGATTCTTCTCCTCTAGATTCTTGTTTCTCCTTCATCTTACCGATAGGGTCTTCTTTCTCGATCCATTGTTTAGTATCATGACTACATATAGTATTAAATTGAATGGTCTTCCTCATAGGTATTGTTTTATAATTTCTTACAATATGTCCTCTTTAGTTACAATTATAACATAGGATTCTAATTCTCCATCTATAGTCAACAACTCTATGTCCAATTTGACTATAAGAGAAACAATAACCATTGAAAGAATAAACATACTTTGAATATATAACCTCATATTTATTTTAATGATCATTGTATGATACACCACTTCTTTTTATATCCTTTTATAGAAAAAACCCCTTCTTGGCTTGTTGATGATTGACTTCAAAATTGAATACTTCTGCATAGGTATTTATTCTAACCGTATTATCACTCCTTGATAAATCATTGAATTTTGGAAACTAACTCTCTTTAAATTCATTTTGGTACTTTTTTAATCCAAGACATGTCTTATCATGATATGATATTTTACTATTCAACATATTGTTAAACTTTCCAATACTCTCAAATTTTTGATATGTCTTTATATTGATTGTATCTTGCATTACTTGTGCCTCTAAAGACTTTACTCTCATTCTTATCTAAGTGCATTCTTACATATGATTATTCTCTTTTGAACAACATTTAAAAGATGTTTCAATGACTATGGATATATCTTCATTGCAATCATAATAAACACTTTCATTATCATAATCCATACCTGTGCTTCAAAAGATCTCCCATAGGCTATTAGGCTTATACAAGGAACCTAATTTGATACCAATTTTTGGAAGCACAACCACTGAGAGGGGGTGGGGGTTGATCAATTTACAAAATTTTCTTTTAATTTCACCTATCATTCATTAACCATTCAAACTAATATAGAGATAGAACAATGCATAATCAACCATTTATATGAGCATGAAATAGAAACATAACACATTAACACAATATCTATGTGGAAAAACCTCATTGAGAATAAAACCTATTGACACATAGTTTGTACTAAAGTAATATAATTAAATAAGTGAGGCACCAACCCCTCACTAGTCAAGCACCAACTCAACTAGTTCTTTAGCAAGCACCAACAAGCAAGGAGGCATAAACCCCCTAGGTAACTCAACACCAACTCAACCACCTAGAACCTCTTATCACCTATTTCTCACTCAACTGATGATGATCATATTTTTTTCTCTTATCACTCTTATATCTCTCTCTTAAATAGGCTATTATGCCTCTTCACTCAACTAGCCCTCTTCTTGGTAGATTTAGTTCATATGACCTTTATCATCATCTATATAATCATTGTTATAACTTCATGACATATTCAAAATACCTATATGATGCTTTTAAATCCATTTACTTGGTTTCCAAACTTCTATTTCATTCATTCACCATGCCAATATTCTAACTAGTCAAATTAGGCTTATTAGACATTCTTATACTTGACTCTTACTCTCACATGATTTGGTAAAAAAAACCTCTCCATACTTGGATAAACCTTATAATAGATCAAAAAACACTTTTCACAAGTGAAACAACCATTGCATAGGTCGGTTGCTACTCATAAAGACCAAAAACACCATTAGGCCTAATAGAGACCTAATGAAATTATGCCTTCTCAAAGCACAAATTTTACCTTGATCATCGTGGCACTTATTGAGCCTTTATAAATGGATTAAATACTTCACACACACTTAAATTAGACTCATGATAATATCACCTTAGGTATACACTCAAATTTTGCACATAACTATATAAAACAATAATATGAATGTAA
This sequence comes from Torreya grandis, assembly GCA_037957365.1. Taxonomy (NCBI): domain Eukaryota; kingdom Viridiplantae; phylum Streptophyta; class Pinopsida; order Cupressales; family Taxaceae; genus Torreya; species Torreya grandis. Next base: position 312,301 of record JARHVA010003822.1, on the reverse strand, counting down.
ACTAAATGACTTTATTATATTCACCATGTTCATTATACTTCACCGTATAGGATAAAATACCTTAAACTAACTACTTCTATATGCTCACTCAGACTGCAAATATGCTTCAAAACCTAGTCAAGAACCTTTGACTTTTCACACCTTCATAGGAAATTATCATGAATAAAAATACATTAAAATGAACATATGAGACATATGTGAATTATATTCTATAATTTTGGGCAAATCACCTGAGGAACATCAATCTTACTAACACACATAAAACTCCTTGAATGCTCCAAAACATAGTCATAGAAATAATGACTTAGAACACCTATAGATTCACTTTAATAAAATTAAAATGGGTTTATATAATCCTAAAACATTATAATATTAACTTAAAATAATTATATTATAGGCTCAAATATCAATATTGGTCTTACAGACAAATTTCATGGCTTTATTATACACAAACCTAACTATGTTAGACAAGTCAAATTGAGAGTAAATTTCTACCATACATACACATCTAAAAAAATTATATCAAATATGGATATGTGTTACATGTATTTAAAAAAAAACTTATGAAATTTTACCCATCCCTAATTCATGACAACACATCCCTAATCTCATTCTCACTTATGCCTATTTTTCTCATTGTCTTCTTCACTAGGCCTTTTTAGCGATAAGCCAACTTTCAGGACTAATTTAACATATTTGAATTATATAACATGATTAAAAATATACATGGACATAAAATAAATGTCTTACACATCATCCTCTAATCATTTTCATGCTTTGACCTGGTCAACCTTGACTGATACATTAAAAATCTAATAAATAAAGGGTTTCCTATAGCTTCCACTCACTCTTCTATCAAACCAATGCCAATTGAAGGTACCTGGGAGAGTCTTATACATGATCCAATAATAAAATTATGACATCCAATTAATTTTTATCTATTACTATCAATATCTTCCATGTCAATTCATTGTTAGGGTTTTAGAGAGGGTTAAGACCACCTTATAGTCTTAATGATCATTCATAAATCTTGGGCCCTTAATCCAGAAACTAATATTTGGAAACTTGAGATAGGATTATTTCCAAAATTACATGAACTTATTAATATATAATTCAAATAATTCATTTTTTAATAATCACAATAAAATCCTTTTCAAGTCTGTAATACCTCATTTTGTTCACACAGAAAACCTCAAAATCACATTTCATGCTTTCTCCTTTAGATTTTAACCTCAAACTGGTCAACATAATTGACAAAAATTTTAACACCTATTATAATTATTTAATGAGATATATCAAATGTTAAATTAAACTTGACCCCTCATTAGGCCACACTAGGTTTCTTTGAACATTAGGCCTTAAATTGCTAGTCACACTTAGACCTTGAACATACCTTGATACCACTTATATTGCTCTCAAAACCTCATGCTCATGTCATACAACCTAAATAACAATAAATAAAACTTATAATTACATAAATGAAACTAAAATGACATCAATTGTAGCTCCATATATACCTTAAAACACATTCTCAATAGATGTATAGTGAATAGTCAAGTGATTAATATCCATCCTTACTTTCTCTCAATCCTTCCATGTTTGATGCAAGTTGGTCCACTCTAGTAGGTCACATGAATTATTTTTAGGTGTATTGGTATTTTTTAAAGTGTACAATTATCCTTAGTGTTTACAACTGATCTCTAGTTTACTTACCTTGAGTAGTTTTCATGCACACCACCTCCATGTTGAAATACTAATGTTAGAGTATTCCAGGACTTTAAAGCTAGTGTTATAGGTATTTTATCTTAGTGAAAGAGTGTGATGATGTTGTGTATGTCTTTATATTATATCACCCCTTTATATTAGTTTAATTTCATGTTTACTTCTCCCCATTTTCACACAAGCAATCAGTTAGTGTAGTTGATAAGCACTTAAAGGTCAATCTAGGGAGCTAGCCCTTAAACCTATAGTTCTACCTCTATTATAGGTAGCCAACAAGCCTAGAGGTATTTCAATGTTTCCCAAATCTTAGATTAAGCTTGAACAACCTCCTATAGGTGAAATATTTGGTGACAATAGTAATGAATAGTAATATAATGGAGGAGGAAGGTTCTTAACATTTTATCAATATGAGCAGATTCTCTTGTAAGTGTTAATTATATGGAGTTTTAGGTTAAAGTGGGTATTTAGAGAGCTATGGATGCATGAATAAAGAGTAATTTAAGAAGCACTTATGATTCTTAACAATGATCTCAAGATTAAGTATGTTAAGACAAGAAAATAGGACAAGATAAGGCAAACATATGGTGAAAATGATTTGAAGATATGTATAATGAATTTGATGAGGGATTATGCATCTATAAATCCCATAAAACTTCAAAAAATTCAAGGAACCCACCAAATTACAATATCATGAAAGTATGAATACATGAGAAATGATAATGAGATTAAAGGTAAAACAAAGGAAATTGAGTAAGCTTCGATCAAAAGTGAAAGAGTTTCAAATGAAATATCAGTCTTTGAGATAGTAGAGGGGAATAACTCAGATGATAAACTAAGGAGTTGAGAGTTGTCTAGAGTGAGTTGTTTAGTGCATTGACAAGATCAATAACATGGGAGAAATAATTCATCGAATATACATAGGTGTAAAGTTAAAAAAGTGATGAAATTTAAAGAATGGACCAAAGACAATAAGAAGATCTCATATTTGAGAAAGATAAATTAGAATTTAAAATATATCTTTGAATTTATAGAAATTGTAGTTTAATAAAATACAAAGAAACCTATTATTAAGCTTCAATAAGGATTAAGCAATTGTGTTAAAATAGGGACAAAGAAATTTGATTGAAATAAATAAGACCGCAAGGTTATTTGGGGATGTTATTTAGAATGAGACACTTTTGAGTGATGAAGAGTCAAGAAATAATCTTGGAGAAGACAATAATATTCTAAAACTAAGGAAGAATGAGGAAGGAATAACCCAAGTGAAGGGTGGAAAAGGACATTTTGGAGTCTATTATATCAAATAAAGTTGTGGATACATAACTAATAATGAAAATAAATGGATAAATATGATTCAAAATCATGATGAAGTTGTTTTCTTTAATTTGTTTTTTGCATTTGCAGGTACAGTTGAAGAAGGTCTAGTGATAAACAAAAAGAGGATTAACCTCAAAGAAGAAAGATGCACACTTGAAGATAATGCAATATTATGTCAATCCTTATCACTATTAGGAAGACCATGGGATCCAAGAGGTATATAGACAAGAATAAGATTTACAAATAACATTTACAACTAATAATTACAATCATGGAGAGCTCATGAGTAGGAGCTCATGAAGAGTTCTTTTACACCCTAGTAGTTTGATGTAGGAACATGTAAATTAGATCAATTTTATTGTATACTATTATTTTATCAATCTTATAAGTTCTTAAGGATCAATAAATAGCCATTATTAGGATTTTTGATGCATTTTAGGGTCTTAAGACTAAGTTTTTGGCTTTCCCACCAAAATTAATCATTTGAATTTTTTTTTTTTTAAAAGCTTTGTAGTGGCTTTGACATGCTTTTGTAAGTTTCCAATGGGGTAATTTAATGTAATAATGGGTATTTAAGGTGTATTTATTTGTATTTATGGTTTAACATTATTTTATCCATGATTCCTATGTTAAACCTTGGTTAGTGTATAGGCAAGATGACTTGTCAAGGTTGTTGCCTATGTTGTGAGAGAGTTTAGGAGTGTTGTATAAAAATAGGTGGATAAAAAATAATTGGGCACATGAAGAAACATACATCATGATATTTAAAATAAGATAACATCAATAATAAGACCAATAAAGTGTTAAGAAACATAACAATAAACTTTGTCTAAAAAACTTTTGGGTAAAGCCTATGTATGTAGTCTTTATGTGAATGAATAAAGAGAAACTTTGATGAGTTATTATGAAATTAAAAATAATCTATCACATTTGAGTGGTGTTATATATTTTTTTACTTATTATATTACATTTTTAAACCCATTTTCAGGTCATAGAGTTGTAATTCAAAATATAATTTGAAAATGAAATAATATTGTTTGTGAACAATCAAAAGAAATGGGGTAAGTGACATCCCTTGAGATTTATTAAAGTGTTTTTGAATAATTTGAGTTTTATAATTATTAAATATTCTATAATTATTTGAAATAATATTTTAGTCACCTAGAATACAAGATCTATTATAAATTCCCATTTAAACTTGGCGCAGTCTTATCGAAAGAATACAATACCCTATTAAATAGCTCATTTGAACCTTGTTAAGATTTTTCAAGATGAAATTGCTATTGGAAGACTTTTGGGAAGGTTTAAAAATATTAATAAAATCATTAAAAATGGTAAGAGTCTCTATTTACTTAAATAACCTTTGAGACATCCTAAATAGAGGATTTCTATGCAATAATCTAATCAAATTGGTCACAATCCTATAAAATGAACTTAAAACCTTGCTAATTTATTTATTAGGAAACTATAGTCATTTATAAAGATAAACCAACCATTATAAAAGGTTGAAATAACCCTAACAGTCATAAAAAACTATTGGGAACATTTGAAAGTGTCTAATTTAAAATCTTCTTCCTTTTTAGCTCTTGCGCAGTATCAGACCTTGTAAACCCCAAACTAGGTTTTAAAATAAAAATGTGAATATATTCCATTATAACTAGTCAAAATTCTTTAAAATTTATAATATTACGTGTTTTATCATGATCTAAGAGATTTTGGAGGTTTTTATTAGTACAAGATTGTATAGTATGTTATATAGCAGGTTGATAGTGAATTAGGCTTAATTGGACCTAAAATTCAAAATTTTGAGGATAATTTATTGTTTTAAGCCTTTCTAAGGGAGATAAAAGCATATATAAGTTTAAAAACCTATGATTTAATGTTTTAAGGTAGTCTATAGTTAAATTAGCTGTGTTTAATTCATCTCAACAGCTAATTTATTCAAAACAAGGCTACAAGGACTGTAAGAGTAAAATAGGGTATAAAGAAGTATTGAAAGAAATTAAGATTAAGAAATAATACATAACACCACATGATATATGATATAACTCATAATCATGTTATACATTTAAATAAACATGAAAAATAACTATGTATATACTAATTTAATAATACATCCAAATATATCATGACTAATCATCGATATTTCTTAATCCCCAATAGCTATAGCTATTTACCAAATCATATCATATTGAAGATAGATAAAAATGTAGAGGAATTTAAAAAAATACAATTTCTAATGTAAATAAAAATACTTAATATAATTTATTATTATATCTATAGTGATATTAAACTATCTATATGAAATTAAGTAGAATGAATTTAACGAACATGTAGACATTTCACATATAATAAGTTTATGTTGAAGATGTTCAAAGCACACATAATAATAATAATAATAATAATAATAATAATAATAATAATAATAATAATAATAATAATAATAATAATAATAATAATAATAATAATAATAATAATAATAATAATAATAATAACAATAACAATAACAATAACAATAACAATAACAATAACAATAACAATAACAATAACAATAACAATAACAATAACAATAACAATAACAATAACAATAACAATAACAATAACAATAACAATAATAATAATAAATTTCCATGAAACAAGTTACAATGGCTAACATATTTGATTTAGATGTCATGATACAAAAATGAACAACACATGCATATCAAGGTCCATTATAATGTAATCTAGTATGAAACAAGTCCAAATCTCTATATAATTAACATAGCTAGATATTCTAATAAAAACATGTATAAGGAGTCATAAATTTAACTATGTGGTAAAGGAAATGCTAAGAGAACATCATAGCTACACCAAAAACTATTATAAGTATGTCAACATACCTAAATACTGAAGGCTAACTATAACAAAGATACTCAATGGATGAAATCAACATGTGCAACTTAGATCAAAACCAACCATGGGTTACCTCCACAGTACAAGAGTTGCACAAAATTTTAGCCAAATAATTATATCTATGTGTTCCTTAAGAGAGGTTGGCTAAATCAATGGGTGATTACATTATCAAAACATTGCGAAGGTTAATCAAAGAAACTATGTCTAAACCATTGAAAAAATATGTAAGATCCCTGTGAGTCAACCATGATTGAAAAAATAGTTAAAAATACCATTCATGTCTAAAAACTATTTTTTAGCATAGGAAACAAATAAAAATAAGCATGATATCCACCTCTCCTTATATATTTCTTCCTTTAAGTTATATGGAGAGATAAGAACATCAATTTGAAAAATAAAAACACAATCTAAGGTGAGTTGAACTACTCGAAATCATCAACAATAAAATTCTTGTAATTATGTTAGATTATAGAATTAAAATATGGAATTGAACATTTCAAAAAAAAAAAGGGATGAAAACTTCCTTCATTTGATACTTAAATGTGGTCTAAGTTGTAAATGACTAGGAAAATCTAAACAATAACTCACAAAATTCCCTTTAGGAACCCATTCTATTGCTCCTTGTCATAAAAATATGAGTTTTAAACATTTCTCAAAAAATCACTAAAAGACCCAAATAATCTTTTTATATTTTTAATTTTCTAAGTATTATTCAAAAAATTAGATTCATGTTCCAATAAAATCTGAAGTTTTTTAAAAATAGAAAAAAATAGAAAAATACCTGAATTTTATAATTGTCACACAAAAAAAATCTAGAGGGTGATATTAAAAACCCATAATGTGGGTTGGCACAAAGTGTTTATTAAGGGATTGTATAATAGTGTTGGAAGATTGAATTGATGAAAAATACATAAATCCATAGTTCACACTAGGAGAACCTCACTCTAATACCATGAAAAAGAATATAAATACTCATGATTATAAATCCATAGTTATGACTCACTTTAGAAAAGTTAGAAGTTTTTATAAGAAATAAGAAATAATAAAACAAGATATTGCATATAAATCAACCAAATTAATTGATTAACAACTAGTTTACATTGTATAAATAGGAGTGTGTGTGTGTGTGTGTGTGTGTGTGTGTGTGTGTGTGTGTGTGTGTGTGTGTGTGTAGTCTAAATTTGTCTTTGGCTATGTAATATAAATGTGTGAAATAACCTTCACATGCATAGGCACATGATAAATCAAGTGGTTGTAATATAAGTTCCACTTATCCTAATATAATACTTGGATGTGTGCATATTAGCCTAAGTCAACAAAGGTAAACAAATCTATACTAACTAGGTAAAAAATCAAATAACAGGTGAAAGTATGTAAATATTGCACCAAAATGGAATATTTTTCATGTCCTTATAGGGTTATTGGGTGTATATTTCTTATTTTTTATTGTTATAGATTTGTGTATATTTATGAAACATGGTAGCTCCATTATTTTTATAAAGGACTTCCCATTATAGAGAAAAAATTAAAGGTGTGGCATTAAAGTTTATTTTCAATTCCTTATGATTTTTTTATTACCTATAAATATGGAATGAAAATATGCCATTATTTGCAGGTAAAGGCAAAGGTAAGTTTCTATTTTCATAGTTTGATATTTTGTTTTATATGGTCTTTTTAATTTTTTTTTAATTATGCTTGCAAATAACTTGAAATAAAATGAAATCTTACAGAAAGAGAATGAAAATCACAATTTAATTTTTCAAGTCTATATATGTATGTATACACACCTTTATTCATTTATTCATGTACTCTTATTTGAATGGTGTCTTCATTCATGTACTAGTACTTTCTCCCCCATCCCTCATTCCCACGCCACCTTCTCACCTTCTTCACTCTTAGTTGATTTGTATTCAACTTTTTATCCCATATTTAGTTTTTAAATTTAAATTTTTCATAAAACAAAAAATGTATATAGTATATTCAATGTAGCTAACAAAGTAAATATGTTCAAATGTTGAAACCATTGATACTTTAAATTTAAGACCATAAATTTAGAGAAGAATTCAAATGATACATAAGGTTGCATTTGTTTAAAGTATTTCTTGTTATTTCTTATAAAATAAACTAATTATAAACTTAAAATAATATACATGTTTTTAAGACTACTTGTGTTGAAAAAGATCATGTGTCATTTATCCAACAATGTGAGAACTCCCTTTTGTCTTGGAAGGATTACCTGCACACATAGATAATTAGAAAAAGATTGATTAATAGGATATATGAGTGGGATTCCTGGTTCAAGAATAGTCCCAGGAAGTGGTACACTTCCTAATAAGGATGTCAACCCACTTTCTTATCACTCCAGTGGATAAATAATAATGATAAAAGAAATTTACAAATGCTTACTAAAAGATGCAGATTGTGAAAGAGATAATTTGATAAGATAAATGAATATAGATTATTTAAGATAGATAGATATGGATCAATGAGATAAATATATATAGATGAATTAAGTAAACAAGTATTTTCTAGTTTATCACAATTGTTATGGTTTTATAAAAGGAAAAGGACTCTGATAGTGATCGATGTCAATCTATCAGAATTGATGATGATTTGATGAAATCATTAATGATTCTTTAATCAAAGCTGATTATGATAGAATAATGACTAATACATGACTTTAATGACACCTTTCAAAGATGATCAAAATAGTTAATATGAAGGATGGAATTTACTATTGTAGGATTATGATATTCACAATGCATGAAAGACATAATTTAAATTACAATAAATACCTTTTACCATACAGTGATTGATGCTGATTATGTCATCATAAAGATGTAGGGAAATGGATTATTTAAAACATCTTCATGTTTGAAACCTTGGATATGATGATCAATGATTATAGACTGTGTTTTCTTAGATTCAATAGAGCCAAAACTCAAAGTAACAGGGTGCCGATGAACATAAATATTTTTGATTCATCCTAGGAGTTTTTGTGAATTCTAACCATTAACCATGGGAGATGCTTGGTTGAGTAGAAATAATCAATTCAATCATACTTGATTGATGTTGATTTTAGGAATCATTATTGATTCTGCTTATTTTGGTAAAACATGTTACAAAGAGGTTTTAACCATGGGATAAGTTAGGATTAAAGGATGTTAATTTGTTGGTAAAGGATTATTCAGAGATTAGATTGTTGGGATAGTTTTTTATTGATTTTTTATTTTATTTTATATTCTTAATATTTATGGGTGGTTATGAGAATTACGATGGTAATTATTAAAAGTAATTACCATGGGTGAATCAAGTAGTATATACATAAATAAACATTTAAGTATAATTTGACATTTACATATAAACATTTAATTCCTTATACTTCAACATTTACATATAGACATCTACTTCCTTGTAATTTAAGATATATTATATGTATATTCTTTCAGGATGTTTGAGAGTGGTTTTGAACCTCTAGGAGTTACACTACAAATTATAGGTTTTGGAGGATTTTACCATATTTAAAACTTAACCTATTTTAGGTTTTCAGGATATCAAACTTATCCATAATGAACATGTCATAAAAGACTTATGGTGCATAATTCTAGTGTCTACATTTTCCCATTTTTATTGAATGGTTTGTAATAACTTGCCATGAGACAAAAACTAAGATAGTTCTAATGCCTTAGGTTTACATGAGGTAGTATTTCCCCCTAAAACTAAGATCTAACACAAGATGATGAGGTGGTTATGGGTTTGAAATGATGTGGGTGGTGGGATAAGATGAGTATCCAAGTGATAAAATCAAACATAAACAATGTGGATTTTTTAGCAAGAAACTGGATTACACTTATAAGGATAGGGATATTACATACAAAAATTCCCCAAGGAAAAAATAGATTACCACCATTATGAACAAGTGGAAAATGAACTGGGCTACCAAGAAAATAAATGATAGGGAGGTCTAACCAAAGAATTTGTCATTATAAGAGTTAGGGAACCACTTATAAACTATTTTCTCAAGGTGAGACATTCTCTTTTAGGGCCCACCAAGTATTTTCCCTTAATAAAGGGTGAGATAGGATAGGTTGTGGGACCAAAAGGGGGTCATCGTTCACTATCCTAAGGTGTTATGTGTAAAAAATTGTAATTGTAATGGTTGTAATTTTCTTGGCTTTGGTATAACACTATCTATTATGAATAATGGAAGTAATGAAAAATAAGGAATCGAAGGTGATCACAGGGGATCAACATAAATTATTGCTATGGCCATAAAAATTATGGTCCAAACATCATTTGATTATTGGCTAAATATCAATCAGATCTTGTGATTTTAGATGGTTTTTGCTAGATAGATGGATGATCAATCTTCTTCATGTTTTTGACATGTACAATAATGGTTGGGTAATTATATATTATTGATGTATGAGAAAAGAGTAATCGAGGTTGACTCAACTCCTTAGTTTTACTAGGATTATGATGAGGCATGAACTTCCTTATGATGTATACACTCTACAAGCCTTTTATAATGCTAATGAATGTCTTTTTGATCATCAATCAACCAAGCTAAGGCTTCCTAAAAATGGGAAAGGATATTTATATGGAAAAATATGGACATGAAACTAGGATTGTGTTATCTCCTTAGGTCAGAGGCTAAGTCTTGATGTACTGGTGATGGTATGACCAATAGTGGACAACCCATATTTACATTTTACATGGATTGATCAATGTGGTAAGTCTACTAAATGTTTGGAAAGTTGATCGATGTGATAATATTTTTTGGGATATTATTTGACTTTTAATTTTATAGTTTTATGGTCATGCTTACTGATTTTTGGATAAAATAGGAAAGTTGATCAATGCAGGAAGATTTATTTATTTTTAATTAGGGATAGCCATACATAAATGGAGTGGTCTATATATACATATATATGAACACCTATCCTTCAAGGGAACAATATTTGCTTTGTACTTTTTATGAATAGATATCCTTCAAGGAAATAGTCTATAATTTTACACATTACATGATTTGTTTATCCTAGATTACTTATTTAGATGAAGGCAAACGTGGGTTGATTTGATTTGACCTATGTCATGTTATTTAATACAAATTTATGACACAAGGTGATATTATGATCCATGCTATGGTAAATAATGATTTGGGGTTCTATCCTACATATAGGTAGAATGTATCCAATAGAAAAATGTTATGAGCAAAGCTAAGGTGATCACATTTAAGGTCATGAAAAAAGTGTTTTCAATTGGCCACATGATTCTATATCATTACGGGCTATATGTGTGGAGTTTTAATTATATAAGTAATATGAAGCCTATGTTAATTTATAGATAACCATAACTATTAACAATAAACAAAGTATAGATGAAAAGTAATAAAAGACTCTCAACCAATTTACCTTCAAGGGATGAAAAATGGTATTCCCCAAATTAATATGATCCAATTTAATTAGGATAATTTTATCCTTGATTACTCTTTTATAATACTTATGACATGCTAATTTATGAGGAGGATTGAATTAAAATAGGCACACAGATGAAAATAACCAAAAGGAAATAGCCTCTCCAAGGATGGGGTAATAAATGGGTTGTCAAGGAGGATGACCATACAGTTGATGATTCAGAGGGGTATCAAGTGTTGATAAGTAATACTCCCCAAGTGAGAGTTGTTGAAACACAGAATCGAAGGACTCATTGGTAGGGATGTGAGATAAAGGGATTATCAAACTAGTCGATGTTTTATTAGATGATGGTAATGGGGTCATGTTACTTATTGTGGTTGGAACATAATTGGAACATGGGGTAGTATTATATGTTTTAAATAGATGTGGATCTATTGGGATAGTGTGGTTTTGACCTTTATATTTATATTTGAGGCATCAGTGTAATGTAAAGGCATAAGCCCCCATGATGGGTGCTATAGCCTTGGTTGGATTTTGAGCTTTACGATCTTGTGTCCATGACAATGTAGCTATATAGATAGTGTTTATTTATAAGAATGGTTTGCCTATTGAGGTTAACAAGTGATTTGGGGTCTACTTTATTAACTCTTGTAAAGTGTTAGAAGTAGTGAGTTGCATTTCCTTATTAAATATGGGATCAAGGCAAAATTTCTCATTTAAAAGGTCCTCATCCTCTAAAATATCTTAGACCATGGCTTTACATACATTACAATTTTAAATATTGTGTTTAGGAGTCTTATGGTAGGTGAAAACCTTATCTTATCTATACTCGAAAGGTATTTTGGTGTATGGACTAAAAGGTTTGATGGGTGGTAATGAAATGAGAGATGTTTGTAAAATTTGGTTGAGAATGGTAATGTACAGTACTCTTAATGGGTCTTTTTGTGGCTTCTCATCCTTTTGAGGTACAAACTTTTAATCTAATTTGGATTTGGATTTATTATTAAGTATTTCATGTTTGTCTTTAAGTGAATTATTTTAGTGTTTAGAGGTGGAAGTTTTGGCTGAAGGTTTTGGTTTCAAAAGGAGAGCATGAGACTTCTAGATAGGCACTTTAGAGGATGATTCAATGATTATGACTTGAATTTTGGATGATGGGTGAGGTACTAATATGGATGTATTATTTTAGATTAGGATCATTATGGATTTCCCCTTTTAATGCTATTAGATGTGTTAGTGATATTGTTGTAACTTGATTTAATGTATTTGCCTTTGGATGGTGAGGGGAACTTTAATTTTATTTGTGGGTGTTGGAGAGATTTTTCTCTTGGAATACCAAGGCATTTGTTTAAAATTTCACATTTTATCTTCTATTTTTGGAATGGATTTATGATTGTCTTTAGAATATTATAACTTTGGGAGATCCCATGTAATGAGATCAAGGGGATTGAAATGGATGATGGGGGTGGTTTTAATTGACTCAGGTTTTTCTATTTCTAAGGTATATCCTATAAGGAGGTTTGATATTTCAGGTGATGATTTTTGAGATGCACTAACTTATTGTGGTAGAATTTGGTCATAGATAGTATTGATCATATGAGTCCTTTTTTGTTGGGGATATTTGTGTGTGTTTGTACTAAGGTTGGTGAGGATGAATGATTAGGAAATGGTTATCTAGAGATATATAAAAATTGATTCAAAGTAGTGTTGGGTTGTCTAATTGAAGTTCCCCTCTATCAATAAGATTTTGGACTAGAATTATGAATAAGATACATCTATTAATGTCATGACCTATTACACGATGGTAGTCATAAATTTTATTTTCCTTGTACTAACCTAGTTTAAGACAAGAATCATCAATGGGCCCAATCAAAGGAAGCTCAATGATAGAGACTTTCAAAAGATTATCTAGGATGGAAGCATAAGATTCCCATAAAGGTATGTACTTTCTAGGGGTAAATCATGTTTGTGATCTTTGAGGTTGTGTCTAGGAAGATGAAGGACTAGACTGGTTGGGTGTGTAGTGTTGGATTACAAAGAGGATTAGTTCAAACATTAGTCATGAAAAACACAAAAGAATGCATAAGAAATAAAAATATAATCCAACCTATTCAATGGGGTTTTTAAATGACAATAATAATTAATGGAAATAAATCACATACACATATTACCCTCCCAAGTGATTCACCATCCAAAAGTGGCTCCAAGCAGTTTTTTCCCTTGATTTGGTGTTCTTGTCTTTGTCAACAATGGATGCCAAGCTCCTCCATTATCTCAAGATCACATTGCATAATATAGGATCAAGATAAGAAATTAAATGTATGCCTATCAAATGAATCTATCCTATTTCAAAAAAAGCATTTATCAAACTACATAAAAGACTTGTGGAGAGAATCCTACATTATAAGTTTACATAATTTAAGCTTAAAAATGATGTTTTGTGCCCTTCTATTTATAGATTTTTCAAATGGGTTAGGACCAACCATGACCATACATCTCAAGATTGAGATGTTTGGCCATGAATTAATCAAATATTTACAATTAAATCCATAAATATTCTCATAATGATTTGGGAGTAAGGGCCATTAATGAGGCATGTGTGCCCATAAACCTGATATTTGTTACATTTATGGATTATAGATACCACCTAATTGATCATGTCATAAGGTGATGAAGATATTTAGAATCAATTTTCAATAAATAAATATTCAATTTTCTCCATGGAATTCTTAAGCTCATAATTTGGTTTAATTTTTGTAAGTAAGATTAATCAATTTTAGTGCAATTCTTTGGAAAATGGTGCACACTTAATCAAAATGGTCAAAAAGTCATATTACGGGGTTGTAATTTGACTCAAGATAAATTGTAATTCAATGTTAGATACTTACAAACCATGATCTTTTTTAGGATGTTAATGACATAAATAACAAAGGTACGTGACGTGTACTAATGAATTAGAAGAAAAGAGTGATTCAGAGCACCAAAATGTGAAATCATCATTTTAACATAGAATGTTTTAAGAAAAGTTAGGAATCACATAAAATTCATTTCCCCATTTAGGGATACATTAGCCTAAATTAACACTTGTATATGATAAGCTTGAACTATTTAGTGTGTTTTAGTGATTTTAACCATGTATTTGAGTGCAATTTGAGTAAAATTCACAATTTCAACACAAATGGTGTTAGGAATTGGATGTCTACATTTTTTTCCTATTTGAGAAGGCATAGCAAGGCATGCAATCAAAGTAACATCTTTTCAAATAAAAACATTGTCAAGAAGAAAATGAAAATGACCCATGATGCCCTCTCGAGAGGACAGACTAAGATGAAAGAGTAGGATGGACTCTCGAAGAGAGAGAGAAAGTGAGATTAACCTATGGAATAGATTAAATCCAAATGAACTAATGCCTACACACATTGATTTCATCATTGATCAAAATATAATTATAATATAATGGGCCCCAAAGATGGGGGAAATGGGAAAGATATAATCCAAAAATAGAAGCGATAAACTTTGAACACACCCAAATCTAGGGTACAAGCTACGTGCTTTGGAATTGATCAATCCTGAGACAAGTTGCACACTAAAATATACCATTATGGGTAAAAGTGTGAATATCTTAGAATTAGAAGAAAATGATAATGTGGTATTCAAATATAGAATAAATAATAAGGTGCCCTTTAAGAGAAAATATGATCATGATAAAACAAGTTTTTGCCCTAGTAGGGTAGATTTTGATCACTAATAAAGAATGGTTGGATTTCCCTAGGAGGGTGGATTTAGATTTGTAAACCAGTTCAGATGGTATGCCCCAGCATGGCGAATTTAGTAAGAAATAGCTTAAGGATATAACCAATTACATAAATTAAAGATGAGTAGGTACAAACATAGATGCGAGCTCTAATGTTCATAAGAGCCACAAGAAATCAAACATACTACAATGCACAAAATGATGAAAGAAATGAAAATAAAAATGAAGGTGGCCAAGATGACTTGCGATATGTCTAGTATCCAAGCACTACCTACATAATCCAAATAGACCTCAAGCTAATGTAGTTCACCTAGAAGTGAGAGAGAATGGAATGAGGGATGATGAAAACTAACCAATTTCTTGATTAGACTCATGATGTATGTGAACATATGCATGTCTAAGCATTGAATCAAGTGTTAAACCTATTGAGCCTAGATTATATATGGTAATCTTGAGAGTTGTTCATCAAAGTTGTGTTTAAATTAAGACTTAAACCCAAAGCGAAAATTGTTTGCTATAACAAAAGAAATTAAGCATCATAGGTATGAGTAAATAATAATGACATGGCATTTCAATTATGTGGATCTAGTTCAAATTTTAAAACCAATAACTAAGGATAATGGTAAAACAATGACCAAAAGTAGAGTTACATCTATTTATATTTTTAAAAAAAAGCAAAGACAAAGATTAAAACAAAACATAAATGAACCCAACTTAATTCGAGATATGAACAATCAAGTTTTAAGTAGGAACAAGAATGTTAACAACAAAGCGAGAATAACTTGATAACATGAGATCAATATATGAATAATCAACATCTATGTGAACCATCAAGATGTACTTGTAAAAATAAAATAAAGGAAAAGAAAGATCATATAGGAAAACATAAGACTAGGAGAGACAAGAAGTAATAAAAAGGATAAAATAAGAAGAAATAAATGAAGATACAAAAAATAACAACAAAACATAAATAAAAAAATAAAAAAACACCAATAAAACTTAAATAAATACACACAAATAAAAACCAAATTAGTGCACTTTAAAAATAATTGTTGGTGCACATGGAGTAAAGGCATTGCTTTCCACCATAATGTAACAAAGAATAAGGACACAAAGTTGATTCCAAATAATAGGGAAACAACATGGAAGAAATGGGGGAAGAGAATAAAATGAAGGGAATGGTTGAGCTGACTCCAAATGTATAAGATAAGTGGATGTTGCTTACATAGTTCCATGGATGCATGGTCAAACATGAACTTCGAGCCAAATGTAGTTCTCCCAGGAAATGGGATAAAAGAAACTTTTGATGAACAAAACATATTATTAATGTTATAGAATAAAAGGGAATATAATAAAACCAATGAAACAAATGAGAATGATCTTGTAAAGCAGCAAGTTGGTGGGATAAGATTACTTGTAAAATGGCAAGCTAGTGAGACAAATTTCTTACAAAATGGTAAGAGCATGAGATGAGAATGTACAAAAGTGTGATACAATGCTTTTATTCTTTTTTGGATCATTTTATAATGTTTTTTTATGTTTTTAGGATAAAATATGTACAAAGGGGGAACAAACTAATGAAGGAGATGCTCATCCAAGAGTAAAAGTTCCAATAATAGCTAATTTGACTACAATGGCCTATGCCTGCAAATCGGTGAGAACGAGGAGAAAAGAGGGACTGAGTTGACCTCAATGTGTATTGAGCACAATGCACATAATCCCCTTAGGACCTCAAGTCACAATATTTTTTCCTACACAAAAGGTGGAAAAAAACCAACCAGGTCACAAAAAGTTCTCAAATTTGGGCCTAATAACAAGGCAAATAATAATAGTAATGGTAAGGTGATGCAACAATGCATGATAAAAATGTGGTGTACCTAATTTACCTATAGGCAATTATAATTAGGAAACAACATCATAATTTTGATTTTCCCAAAGGTAGTTATAATCAAGGGTACTAAATACAATATTGATTTGCCCATAAGCAGTTATAATCAATGACACCAGATAAGATGATATATGAAAGATAACTTATCAGATCAAATTTTATACTACTTCCATAGTCTATCATTCAATATGAAATTATAAAACTATTGAAACTAGATCAAAATGCCCTCATGAAAAGTATGAGAAGAACTAAAGGAACCAAGATCAAAATAAGCTAAGGCAGCTAAAAATAAGCCTTGGTTCAATAGTAAAGACATGGTAGAATTAAATGGTATAAGGCACAACATGAAGAAAATGATAAGATTAAAATTGGCTATAATGGCAACAAGGTTGCCCCCAAGAGATGATTAGATTTTTTTTGTAAAATGGTGAGAGCGTGGCTTAGGTTTCTCATAAAATGGTAAGAGTATTTAAACTTAACAATTACTCAGAAAATGGTGAGAGCATAACAAAGGTGACCAAACTGACCTCAATAGAATTTTAGCACTACTTACATAGTCTCAAAAGACCTCAAGTCAATGTAATTAAAACAACATGGTAAATGGAACACAATGGTATAATACTAGTTGTAATGAAATGGTTTATAGGGTTTCCCCTAAGAGACAAGGCATGGTAATGGAAAATGATAAATGGAAAATGAAAATGGTTCTGTTACTCTTGCTATGTGAAGATGTTCATCCTACATATGAGGAAACTAGAATAAATGATCATGAAAATTTCTACCCGACACCCTTTCAAAATAGTTACTCTATTAAGAACCTATTGTAGATGTGTATCTCAATAATGTGTTTGTGATATTCATTGGTCATTGATTTTGCTTCCTTTAAACATCAATATAAGATGTCTTTATAGCCTTTGTAAAGGAAAGTGCAGCCAGGGATGATAAATAATGCTAGGCATAGGATAAATGATATAAATGGGTAATGAATAGGTGGATGATAATGGAGTGTATAATGAATGGGTAACAAATGAAGATTGGGATTTTCAGGCACCCATAATTTTGTTGATTCTAGATTCAACATAATTTTGGTTGTGGTAGGGCTAAAGACGTCTGCATATGCTCTCGATAGGACCACCATATTTTTTTATTGTTTGATCTTGAAAATAGTTACCATTTGATTATGTTGTAGATTGGAAGCTATATTGATTTGTTCTTTGATAACATCTTCATCAAGAAGTGAAGAAATTTTATGCTCATATATTGGTGCCTTGATGAGGTTTTCACCTATGAATTTGTCTTGATTATCCCATAGTGCCTTTGAGAAGGTTTCATGAAGAGATATTAACATTTGACTTTGATTATGTTTTATCACCTTCAAAAAGGTTTCACTTTAAGATTTTGAGTTTAAACTTTGATCATCCCCTATTGCCTCTAAAAATGTTTCACTAAAAGAGTGTTATTCAAAATGAATTTGTCTTCATCCCTTTGATATTCTACACTTGATATGTCACCATGGATGTAGTTAAACAAAGTGTGATTCTATCTATCCCAATTGATGCTTGTGGGAGGTGGAATATCAATATAATGGCTATCTTGGGCGGTGATAATGGAAAGATGAAAGGCAACACAATCCTCATAGAAGATACTAAGATAACATGTGTCGATGTTGAAATAATCATCCTCAAAAATGGTAGAAGGATCATAAATATATTCAAATTAATCTGAAAGACAAGTGTAACCAATGTTGTAAGAACCATAGTTATACTCTATTTCTGAAGCTGAGTCCAAGTCAAGGGACTCTAAATCTAATATCAATTCTGATGGTGATTCTACTTTTGATGCTAAATTTTATGTCAGTTCAGAAAGGGAACCTGACTCTAATGTTGTTTAATCATATAATATGTTTATTTATTTAATTTTTTGTTTAATGCTTGGTATCAAACAACTAATTTCCTATGATGACATGATAGTCTCTATAAAAATTGATTCATCTAAAAAGGGTTCAACATAGACTGGCCCATCTAAGTAAATCCCGTCAAAGATAGGGTGCCACTCAAGGGATAACTTGATAGAATCTTGTCTATCAAAAAGAGACTCCTCAATGAGTGGGAAAAGATCTAGAGATAGGTTTGTAGAGACTAGCTTGTCAAGGAGATGAGGCTCTTTAAAAAGAGGTAAAATATGAATAGGTGATTCATCACAGGTTAACTCATCACAAATGGGTTTTTCAAAAATAAAATCATGGTTTTGGTTCATAATTGGTTTCAAATTATCAACTCTAAACACATTTTGATCCTTATAATAGGGCTCTTGAAGAGGTAATGGTTCTTTTTGAGGCTCAAAGATCAGCATAAAATTTCTAAAGTGGGGAACCATGTTTTGTGGCTCAATAATGGGATCTCCAAAAATTAGACTATTGAATAAGGGATCAATAAAATTAGGTTCATCAAATGGAGGTTGTTCAACAATAGGTTCACTAAATACCAATGATGGGCCTAGAATGGTAATGACTAGATGATATGTAGTTTGGTTATTCATACAAACCAAAGGAGGAGGCCCTAAAATGGTAACCTTCATGCATTGTAGATCTATATTGCTCAAACAAACTAAAGGAGAATAGCCTAAAATGGTAACCTTCATATGCTACAGAGCTTGATCACTTGCACAAGATAAAGAGGGATAACCTAGATGGTAACCTTTGAGCATGGTGCACAAATCAAAGGAGGATATCCTAAAATATTAACCTTCAAGTGAAACATGTAAATTGAAGGGGAAAGATAGGGATGGCATACAAAAATTGGCATGGATTATATTTGTTTTCAACAAATAGGTTCAAAGAGAGCAACATCCTCAAACAAGATGAAGTTCTCATGTCTGCCATCACAATGCTCTTCCTCATAACTAGGGCCACAAGATACCCCACTACAAGTATACCTTAGCATCATGTCTATAAAATTGTTCTCTATGTTTTCTAAGATTTGGATATGTTTTGCAAACATTTTGAACAAGGAATGGGTTTTTATTTATTTTTAACAAGGTGACTAGGTACCAAAGAGACTATAATAGGTAAGGTGTCATAGTAACACACACAATTAGAATAATGATGTTCATGAATTTACTCAACCTTTGGGTAAAGTTGAAATAATATGAATTATAAGAGGGTATGATAACTCAACAATCCAAAGTGCAAACTAGTACACCAAAGCCTAGTTTTAGAGATACATCAATACCATAAAAATTAGTTCACCTTTGATGAGTTGATGCTAGGAAAATAGAAGAAATCCCTTTGAATTAAGGAGATAATATGAAGCAAGAAACTCAAGATGTAGAAACATGCAAGAATTCCTAGGTATAAAACTATAACCAAATAGAAAGCACAATGCTACCACATGGTAATAAGAATGGTATTATAAAATGTTATTATATAAATTAGAGTGCAAGAAATGCATAAGATGACCTAAGTTCACCAATGATGAAAATTATAATGAGTGTATAGATGACCTTCAATCTAAATAGAAAGTTGAACCCAAGTTCTATCAAGTCAAGTGCAAATGGTGAACGTAATTAAAATGTCAACCTTATGAACCTAGAAAGGTGCAGTTTCAAATTTGAATTATCAATAAAGGACTTAAAAATAAATTGGGGATTAGTTTAGACTCAAATGGGTAGCATAACTAAACTAATTATATGATATGACATAATGTTTAAGATGACAAATTTTAACAAGGAAAAGATCGATTTTCACTTAGATAATGTAATGCCTCCTTGTTCAATAAATTATTGACAATGTGTTTTGTTATGACATGTACTTACAAGCAAGTTTTGTCTTGAATCAAGGACCAAGTAAGCTAAGACCAAAATTAAATGCAACGAAGTAATCATCTTAAGCCGTAAACTAACAAGGTTGATTTTTATTATTGAAACCCATCTATATACATACACTTTGAAGGAAATTAAGTGTTCATCTAACACAAAAGTGCATTAATTGGTATGGTATTTTACATCCCCTTCTTCCAAGTGATAATATAGTGACATAGAACTTTGGGTTACTCACTTTTCATCAACAATACTCTGTGGCAAGTGGGGCTTTCTAAAACGTATAATTTACAACCATCTAGATGGTCTTATGTGTGGTTAACATTAATATAATTTTTTAGGATCATTAGATGAATGAATGGTCATGGTGGAGTGATCATGCGAGTCAAGCAAGCATACATCAAATAAATAAAAGCAATTGAAACCATCAAATGAGAATATTACATAAAGAAAGTCTCCATGAGAGTAATGCAAATGATACAAGATCAAAATAGCATTATGAGGATGCAAAAGCAAGATCAGAATACACAAAAGAACAATAACTCTCTATCTCATTGAATAATGGTTGACTGAATGAATAAAGCAAAGGGAAAGAGGTATTTATGGGTTGGAGAGTTATTGAAACCCTACATTCTAGTGAATGTGGTACTAATCCTCCTAAATGACCTTTGGATCCCTAAGAAATATAATGCATCTGTGTATCCAAAACCCATAGGAAGAATGCCCACACCAACACCCCCCCCATAAGCACAACTTAGGTAGGCAATGATACAAATAATGCAAAAAATAGGTCCCAACAATAAAGCCTAATGAGGTACCCATGTATAATGCAATCTCTCATAAATTAGAGAAAGGGAGAAAACCCAGTGGGAAAAAACTCCCCCCAAAAGAGAGAAAATAAGAAGGGACTAAAAGACCCCCCAAAAGAAGATGTTGAAATAATCAACACTCCAAGTACATAGAGATGATCCCCAATATCCTAGAAAACATGAAGGAAGTGTGCCTCCACACATAAGAGAGAGAATTTGAATGTAGAATGTCACATGATGAATGCTATATTAGGTCCCTCTAAAACAAATGTTATCTCTTCCTTTCGGAAGAAAGAAACCTTGAGCTATCAAACTGCTAAATTCCCACTCAAGTGGAATGTAGATAGGAATCATGATGTAGATCTCTAAAAAATGTTGAAATGTCTCCCTGTTAGTGCTTGAATGTGCCAAAGTCTTATCAGGTGTCACAAGCCTAACATTAGAAGATGGAAATGAATAATCATGAAATGAAGGAGAGAGAACAACCAGAGAAGAAGATAGACATGGAACATTCATTGAAATAACATCTATGGGAAGTAGAGAACAACACTCAATAACTATCAAAGCTAAAGATTAGTCTATAAATGATGCACTCAAATATGTAAGATGAATGTCTATAGGAACATATGAGTTGTCAATACTATCAATGTATGTACTCATACTGTAAATAGTGGAGTCCTCTGAAGTACAAGTGTGTGAAGGCTCTGAAAGAGCAATAATCTGCATAAGAACAAATGTACAATCTATAATAGGACAATTGAGGTTTAGTAGAATCTCATCTTGTAGTGGGGGCTCAACATAAGGAAGAACACTATCTACTATGGATATGTCATCACAAGAAATAAAAGCAAGGGGTGAGAGTACAATAATCTCTTAAGAGATAATGGGTAGTGGAGGAGGAGGTGTGACGTAAGTCTCAGTTGGATCTCCAAAAATAATTTGAAGATTGATCCAAATAGTGGAGGGACACTCTGTGTGTTCTATATGGTGGTGTAAATCCCATAAAACATGTAACAAGTGACCATAAACATAGTCACAAGAGCTGTCCCAGTCATTGTATTGACTTGGGTCAATAGGAGTAGGAATCTATCCATATAAAAATGGAATAAGTTCCTATTCCTTGAATAAATGTTCCATATAATCATGCCATGAAGCATAATTATCCTTCCCAAGAAGGATCACTGAAGATGAAACAACTCTCCTCATCAGTAGGTGTCTCTCAAATGGAGTCAACATGACCATAACTGAGAGTAATAATACATGCTCTAGAGATAGATTTCAAACTACATTGAAAATGACTCCAATCAAATGAGATTAATCAGTGTACAAGTGATAATGCATGATCAAATAGACATCAAGCTCTACTAATAATGCATCTAGGAATACAATATTAATATGTGCAAGCAATAACTAAATTGCCATAGATAACGGTTATGAAAATTGAATATGCACATGAAGGGCCCACAACAAATCTCCCAAGACAATCAATAGATAGCCCCCTTATGTTTGTAATTATAAAGCACACATAAGGAATGAACAATCAGTGTTTATGATCGAGTACCAATGTATGTTATAAGTATGGACATTAGAATTGACCGAAATGGGTCCACCCAAGTAAGAGCAATCAGTGCACAGGTGAAAAAACATGTCTCAATGAATGGACATTAGACTCAATTGATAATGCATCCATAAACATGAGAAATCAATGTAATATCCACTAAATTAGCATAAATGAAATGCAAATAATCTAAGCAGGAGGACATTAGACTCTATCGATAATGCATCTGTATGAGAATTAAATGTGTGAACAAGTCAAGTAGCCCCCCCCCCCCAAATTTTGGCACTTTATAATTTAGTGTGTTTTATAATGAAAATAGGCTAGTTATGGGAAATTTAAAAATACACACTTTCATAAAATATGGTGCTTAATTTTGAGCTACTGTTTGTAATATATTAATAATTATTTCCTTTAAATAGCTTATTTTTAATAAAAATTGCACTAAATGATTAAAATAGTACCCTTGGGCAAGGAGAAAGGTGCTTACAACCACCTGTTGGAACCAACAAAAAATGATGAACCTCCCCAAGTCAAAAAATATGCCCCTATACACCCCTACATGATCTCAAGGGAATGAAGGTTCCACTTAAGGCAAAATAAAACAACTATTTAATAATTTAAAAAATAGCTAAATTTTTTACAAGGATTTTAGGGCAGATTTAGGTTTTCTAAATTTTGAATTTGATAATGAATTAGGTTTCTCTTCTTTAGCAATATTTCAAAGAGAAGACCTTCACATATACACCGCCATGGAGGAAGGAGTTAGTTTACGCCATCTGAGGAAGGAAGCTCTAAGCAAGAGCAAGGATGCCATTAAAGGAATAAAAATCTATGCCACATAGGTCAAAATAACCATGAAGGTCAGGACTACAAATTAGAGGTTTTGGATAGCCGCAGTGGATATCTAATCATGACAGGTTGTTAGGAGGGTCCAATGGCATCATGGAGATTCCAGGTGTGAGTGCCATTGGGGAGGAGAACAAATCACTATTCTTGTAGGTCTATATACTTTCCATAGAATGCTTCCCTTCCCCTAATTTTTCTTCACCAAAAACATTAGGATGGCTCTTGAATCAAATAAAGTGAGATCTCTATCCTGAATGGTAGCTGCATTGGAGCATATTTCCATGATGACCTTGTCAGGGGGTGAGATGTCAATAAACAATAAGAGATATGACAAAGGGTGGATGGGAAAATAACAATGTATAGCTGAAATATAACATTAAGATGATCAAAATCACACACATAGAGATTACCAACCATATCATCTTACACTAAACCTCCATCCCTAGCTACATCTAGATTTCCAAGGGAAAAGGTTGTAGAGTCCTTCAAAAAAATTGTGAGCAAGTCATGGCCATGGGATAGGCCACATAATGCATAATAATCCAAATTGAGAAAGCCAAGATGTGAGCCTAGATAAATCAACAAAGTTGATGCATCCTCCTCAAAACAAGACCAAGATTGACATCTTATTAGAAAATCTACAAACAAACCAGCAAAAAATACCTCTATAATTTTTTTCAATTGCTTAGCCAACCGAGGGATTTTAACAAATCCCAAGATTTTTGAGATGTTTAATTCAAAACAACCCCAAAATTTTGTAAACCCACTAAAAAATTGCTTGAAATAAACTCTAGATTTCAATAAAACATAACAATAATAAAACTAGATAATTGAATACCAGATTAGAACTCTGATACCATAATAGAATTTGCCAGGATCACTGGATCAACGAATGGTCATGGTGGAGTGATCATGTGAGTCAATCAAGCATACATCACACAATTGAAAGCAATTGAAACCATAAAATGAGAATATTACATAAAGAGAGTCTCCACGAGAGTAATGCAAATGATACAAGATCAAAATAACATTATGAGGATGCAAAAGCAAGATCAAAATACATTGAAGAATAAAAGCTCTCTATCTCACTGAATATTGGCTGACTGAATGAATAATGCAAAGGGAGAGAGGTATTTATAGATTAGAGAAATAGTGAAATCATAAATTAAAGTGAATGTGGTACTAATCCTCCTAAATGACCTCTAGAGCCCTAAGCAAGCTAATGTATCTATGTAGCCAAAACTTGTAGGAAAAATGCTTACATGGTAATAAGAATGGTAGTATAAAATGTTATTATAGAAATTAGAGTGCAAGCAATGCACCAAACGACCTAAGCTCACCAGTGATGAAAATTATAATGAGTCTATAGATGACCTTCAATCTAAATAGGAAGTTGAACCCAAGTTCCCTCAAGTCAAGTGCAAATGGTGAACCCAATTAAAATGTCAACCTTATGAACTTAGAAAGGTGCAGTTTCAAATTTGAAATATCAATAAAGGACTTAAAGATAAATTGAGAATTGGTTTAGACTCAAATGGAAGCATAACTGCACCAATTAGAGGATATGACATAATGTTTAATATGACAATTTTTAACAAGGAAAAGATCAATTTTCACTTGGACAGTGTAATACCTCCTTGTTCAATAAATTGTTGACAATGTGTTTGGTTATGAAATGTATTTACAAGCAAGTTTTGACTTGAATCAAGGACCAAGTAAGATAAGACCAAAATACAAATTCAACTAAGTAATCATCTTAAGACCTAAACTGACAAGGTTGCTTTGTATTGTTGAAATCCATCTATATACGTACATTTAAAAGGAAATTAAGTGTTCATCTAAAATAAAAGTGCATTAATTGGTACATTATTTTACACCCCCTTCTACTAAGTGAAAATACGGTGACATGAACCTTTTGGTACTCGCCTTTCATCAACAATACTCCATGGCAAGTGTGGCTTTCTAAAATTTACAATTTACAACCATCTAGATGGTCCCATGTGTGGTTAACATAAGAGATGAAACATGTCAATTGAGTTTATACCAATCAACTTATCATGTAAGGGTCTATTCATTTGCATGACGATACCATCCATAGACTGCTTAGTGGTATCCCCTAGTTGACCAAACCTAACTTAAGATTTTGTTACTAAAGGAGAGGTTAGTCAATCAACCCCCTAGATTTAGCAATATGCATACCCTAATTTATATACCCCATCATAGAGTGTAGTTAAAACACTATCAAGAGATGAATCCCCAGGTCAATGCTTCCCTATATAACCTATGGGAGGTAATGACATCCCCCTCACAAGCCAAATTAAATGAAATAAAATCTAAATAAAAAGGCTTTAGGTTTGTTTTTAGATCACCCAAACCATAAGGATTTTGGGGAGATCCTAGATGAATTCCTTGGTATGCTTTGGATAGAGGCACAATTATAATGAAAAGGATCTTTTGATCACCCAAGTTCCCTATAAGGGATGGGGGAGAGCATATATGTGTAATTCTTTTACTCAAACAATCTAATAATCAAGTGATAGATGACTTATATAAAAAAGCACACTTTTGAAAAGGATTGTAACTTTGAAGTGAGTTTGGTTTTAAACACCAAATTAAAAAATTTGGTGATGTTCTTGGCCCCTTTGCCTTAGTTTATAATTTTTTTGAAAAACATCCACTTAAACAATCAAATAAACCATCAATTTGCCTTTTAAACACCAAAGGGAAGGTTCCTAATTCTTTTTAAACACCAAATAAAATATTAAATATATTTAATTATGATCAAATAAACACTTTTCCTAATAGGTCCTACAAGAAAAATTAGATATTCTTGTTTAGCTTTGAAGCATATTTGCAAATGAAACAAGCAACTTTGGATTTGTTGGAATTGAACTGATGATGTTCGATAAAGGCCGATATAGACTACCTGTGAACCTTAAGGCAAAACTGAAATGATCTGGAAAAAGTTAGTTAGCTCAAGGTTAGCACAAAAACTCAATAAAACCTACAATAGGATGATTAGATAAAGAAAACACAATTCAATAAAAACATGAAACAAAAGTTCTAAACTTTAAAAAGATTTAAATTCCCATTGCAATATTTTGTGAAAAAATTCTGCAATTTGAAGGTAAAATGATAACATATTCTAAAAATTTAGGAGAAAACATATGGTTTAAAAAAATAAATCATCAAAAATGGAGTTTGGATGACCCCAAACAAAGCTCTGAAAGATGTCCTATTAGATTGTTGTTCTATATAGTCACCAAGCTCAGTTCTGAGATGAACATAGTGACTGATGTTAGTTATAAATGACCAATGCTAGTTATATATCACTGATGTCGATTGCATAGAACTAACTTTGATCACTGTGTGACTTGTTTGTCAATAAAAATCATTAAGAACACAGGCAAATGATCATTAAAAAAATTTTAAGGATTTTTAAACACTTTTTAGATGTTCTAAGATTGTTGAAGTGTCTTCCTTGCTTGAATGGGTTGTGTGGTCCCACTGGGTGTGCCAAAATGTAGTGTTGGATTACAAAGATGATTATTTCAAACATTAGTCATGAAAAACACAAAAGAATGCATAAGAACTAAAAATATAAGCCAACCTATTCAATGGAGTTTACAAATGAAATAAGAAGCAATTGAAAGAAATCACACATGCATATTACCTTCCCAAGTGATTCCACCATCCAAAAGTGGCTCTACGCATATTTTCCCCTTGAGTTGGTGTTCTTGTCTTTATCGTCAATGGATGACAAGCTCCTCCATTATCTCAATATCACCATGCAAAATCTAGGCTCAAGATAATAAATCAAATATATGCCTATCAAATGAAGCTATCCTATTTCAAATAAAGCATTTATTAAACTACATCAAAATTTTGTGAAGAGAATCCTGCATTATAAGTTTACATAATTTAACCTTAAAAATGATGTTCTATGCCCTTATATTTATAGATTTTTCAAATGGGTTAGGATCAATGATGACCATATATCTCAAGATTGAGATGTGTGGCCATAAATTAATCTAATATTTGCAATTAAATCAATAAATATCTTCATAATGATTTGGGAGGAAGGGGCATTAATGAGGCATGGGTGCCCATAAACTTGATATTTGTTGCAATTATGTATTATGGATGCCAACCCATTGATCATGTCATTAGGTGATACAGATTTTTAGAATCAATTTCAAATAAATAAATATTTAATTTGCTCCATGGAATTCTTACTTAATCTCATAATTTGGTTTAATTTGCCTAAGTCAGATTAATCAAGTTTAGTGTAATTCTTTGGAAAATGGTGCATAATTAATTAAAATGGTTAGAAAGTCAGACTACTGGGTCATAATTTGGCTTGGGGAGAGTTGGAAGGTGACATTAGATGCGTACAGACTGTGATGCCATTTAATATGTTGCTAACATAAAATAATAAAGGTATGTGATGTGTACTAATGAATTAGAAGAAAAGAGTGATCTAGAGCACCAAAATACAAAATTATCATTTTGACTCGAAATGTTTTAATAAAAGTTAAGAATCACATAAAATGAATTTCTCCATTTAGGTATACATTATCCTAAATTGACAAGTGTATATGATAAGCTCAAACCATTTAGCACATTTTAGTGATTTTGGCCTAAATTATGCATTTAAGTGCAATTCATGTAATATTGACAATTTCAACACAGCTGGTGTTAGGAATTGTATGTCTACAATGTGTTTATGGAGGGGTAACATTTATAACTACATAATTAGTAGTGCCATTTAGCTTGGGGATGTTGAATCCCTTAAAGGTTTCTAGTTTGACATTTTAGTTATGCAATCTAAATTTACCTTATTTGAGGGCTTAAATTTCTAGCCCTCAAGCCATAATGAAGGATTCATCAAAAGTTTTAAAGGATTGGATTTGGAGTGTAGATTTCTAGCGCATAACCTAGAAAATAATTCAATAGGTTTCAGTTGGGGAAGATAAAAGGATAATTGATTGATAATTCTATGCCACTGGGTAAAAAGTTGGTAATAGATTCATATTTAAATTATCAGATATCATATAAGTCTACGATGATTATTTTCCTTGTGATGTTTTTATAAATGTTTTCTAATAAAATTTGAGCCAATTGACTAAAGACAAAGAGTGTCAAGGAATGGAACTATACCAATCCATAGTTGATCCAACTAATGACATTGGAAAAGTTATTAATAGGATGGCATCATTGTGGGCTATGAGGTATCATGCATTATTGAACACCCTAATGTGTTATTATGGGTCTTCTTTATTTTGAAATATGGTAAATTTGGAAAGTTTCCATTGCACTAGATAGGGTTAAATGGGGTTTATCAGGTTTATAGTCTCATTATAGATTTGTTCATAAGAGGGTATGTATACACATAATATTTTCACACTTTTATCTATTACTGATACTTTACATCTTTCAAGAACCCATCATAACTCAATCTCTCTGAGTGCATGCCTTAAAGGGTGCATCGAGAAAGGGGTGGGCAAACCTTTGGTGCCTTCCAGGATTATTGTCCCTTATTTCCATATTATTCCCTATCCATTCAGCTCCTAAAACTTTTCCCTAATCTATCTCTCCTTCTTTGCACATTCCTTTAGTATTTTCCTCTTTTTATCCTTCTTTTCCTTGTTTATTACCCTTTTTACCTATTTAGTAAGCTAGGTCGACCTGTCACAATTTGGGGTCACTTTAGCTCATTATGCCTAGTTTCCATCTGGCTGACCTAGTACAAACTTTAGGCATTAGCTCGATAATGTTCTAGGTTGACCCAATTAACCTAGCATAGTTGACATTTTTGAGTAATTTTTGAGTTAGATACTCCTATCTCTACAAGGTCATTTCATTCATTTCCATATTAATTCAATCAGGGGTTATTATTCACTCGCACTTCTTCATAATCTACTCTTCCACCATTTTACTTAAGGAGTCTTAGCTTAGGTTTATTATTTGGATAATCTTATTCTTTTGGATAGGTCTTGGATGCTTTGGACTAATAATGTGATCCTTATGAACCACAAAAACTTATTGTGAATCCCCATTGGCCAAGGGAGATATTGAGTCATGATGGGTTCACATTCAAGTAAGTATATTCTAACTTTGTTCTTCTCTCTTTTAGTAGATAGAAATAACATATGTGTTGGATCGAGTAATTTTACTCCTCATATTTCATGTATTAGGGTGCTACTCATACTTAATTTATTTGAAGTTCCCTATACATGTATTTGATTGATTTGCATCTAACCCCTTACTTTATGCCACAAGCTTTGGCGAACACTAGATTAGTTTACTTTCTTGTTTATTATCATAATTAAATATAGAAACCAAAGGAATATTTTATGGTTGTTGTGTGATTATGTTATAATATAGGTTTTGGAACCCTGCATAGCATGATGTGTTGTGATAGATGATGCAAGTGATCCCTTAATCAGGTCTAGCAAATCCTCATATTGGTCATGCTCCCACTTAACAAGTGTGTGCCCCAATTGAAAGTGTAGGTGTAATATATCTTATCAAATATAGGATTTATTAATGCACACTATGTAATTTTCATTACATACATTTTGGTGAACTTGATGTGAATCCTATTCCACTGCTGGTTGGATTGTCTTCACATTTCCATTTTTGTCTCTTTTCTTACTAGTACTAGTAGGATTCCTTTCACTTGTTTCATTATTTTTATTTTATTATTTTATCATAATTTTTACCACTTATTTCTTCCCTATTTTCATTCCCTATGTCATCATGAATCCAATGCATTTTATGGTTTGTAAAGTGGATGATTATAACTAAAGATATAGGCAAAATAAGGAACCTATCTGTTATACTAGGTCGACCTGGTTAACCTAGTGTTTGTTATGACCTTTATACACTATATTGGGTTGAACTGGTCAACCTTGTATAGTTTAAAGTCCTTTTATTATATGCTAGGTCGATCGGGTTGACCCAATATTGTTTTATGCCTTCTTTGCTTTCCAATTTAGCTTTCTACATTTTTTGTATGTTTGACTTAGTTCTATATCTACCTGATTTATTTCTCTATTTTTGTCTCTATTTGTTATTATTATTATTATTATTATTATTTAGAATTCTTTTCCTTTTATCTTCAAGCATTATATCCCCCATTATAAAATTCTTGGATAGCTTGAATCCATTTAAACACTCTATGGGGTTCTCTTCTCTTCTTATGCTTTCATATCTTTTCTTCCTCTTTTTAGCTATTGGGGCATCTTGCAATGCCCATCCACACATTTATTTAGCCTTTGGGGTATATTTTTGTGCCCACCCACATATCATTTTAGACTTTGGGGCATATTGCAATGCCCATACCTACACCCACTTACGCTTTGGGGCATCTTGTGATGCTCACTCTTATTCTCCATTACATGCTACCAAACTAATTCAACTTCAAGAAACCTTCCAAGGTGTAATATTGTATCTCCCATGTGCTAATCATTGATATAGAAATTAATTTAGGGTTAATTTTCTTCTTTTCATGCTTTCTCCCGATCTTTCTAACACTTTTTGCAATTTACTTTAGCATGGGTCTCTCTTTATGCAGCAGTTTCCTTACTTTTCAAACCTTTAGTCCTCCCTATTGGTCTTTTAGTTTCTTGATGTACCATAGTCTTCATTTCCTTTCTTTTCAAACATTTAGTCCTCCCTTTTGGTATTTTTATTTCTTGATGTACCATAGTCTTCATCACTTATCTTTTCATTCTCCTTTTACTTGCCAATGTTATTTTGGCATCCTCTTCGGCTTTTCTTTTATGAGTTACTTGGTAAGACCATGGATAAAACCCAACCCTCCTCATAAAATTACCATTATTTTTATTTCTCATTTCTTCCTTTTCATTCTTTTGTTGCTTTCCAATGTTGTTTTGGCATCCTTTGGGTCTTTCTTTGTGAGGTGTTTTATACAAAGGCTCCCTCATTTTTTTCTTATTGGCACCACTTGGGTTTTCCTTTTGTGATTTCTTGGTAAGATCATGGATAAAACTTGGCCCTCCTCATAAAATTACCTTTATTTTCATGTTCTTTGTGATCCTTGTTATTTATACATTAGGTTTTGCTTCTTTTGCTAGATGGAATCTGTAAAAAATCTATGTTAGCATGTTTTTCTTCACTTCAACAGTTTAATGATAAGGAATCACACCTTTGCTATCATTATATTCCTTTTTTCCCTTTGTCAAATTTTTTTCAATTTGAATAAATTCAATTTTTTCCATGTGTCATTTTCCTCTTGATTTCCCCCTTTCTTTCAACTTCACATTTGGATAAAATAAGGTTGAAGTCAAGATAGCACTTTTATTTCACCTAGATTTATGAGAATCTTAGACCCCATGCTCTTTGATTTTATCTCTCTCAGCACCTTTATCCCAAAGTTTTCAAATGAAATTTATCTCTATAACCCATGTTTGGTCTTCTAAATCCATATGGAGGAGGAATTTAAAAAACAAATAAATGAATTTAAAATCCAATCATTTAAAATAAAAGGCAGTGATATCTAAAAGGCAACATACAAATCTCAAAAGTCTAATCATACCAAAATACATGATTAAAAACACATCTCCTATCTCCAATCGAAGCTCAAACTCCATAGTCAACTTTACATAGAGCCAAAGTCCTTTGGGGTATGGTAGACTAGTAGATTGGAATAGGGGATTTCAAAAAAAAACTATAGTGCTACCTACTTTCTCATGCAAGTACCCAATCTTCATAGTAGACCAATGACTCTATAAGGGGTCCTAAGGAGAGGGGAACACATCATGGGGAGGTAGGTCCATCTTACTTTTCATGCATATAACCTTCATGGGATGATCTATATGCTCCATTTGTTGACCTAAGACTTGTGTAGCTAAGAGAAGATCTTCAGAGTCCTTAAGGTCAATAGTCATCTTGTTTTGACAAAATAAATTTGAGAGTCTTGACTTTGATAAAGAGTTCCTCTACCTTGGTTTTTACTTCATTCTCCCCTCTACCCCATTTCATTTCCCCCCTTGATAGAAAAATTGTGATTCCAAATTTATTTTCCCTCTTCTTCAAATTCCTTTTTCTTTATTTCTTAAAAAACATTTTAACACTACTTTTTTTCATTTTTATCTATTTTTAAATGTAAAACAACATGTTTGAGAAACTATGGATCATTTTCATTATGTTATATATATTCAATAAAACTAATTTTCTTTCATTTTCCCATTTATCTTGATTTTATTGTTTTGTTGTTGTGAACACTTGAGTTCACACCCTTTTTCCATTGTTGCATGAGATGTGGATTGTTACTGCTCACCCAACCATGTTGTTTTCCCTTTTATGCATCCCCTTTTTCCATTAATGATTGAGATGTGGATTGACACTTTACAATCATCAATGTTGTTTTACCATTTTTCTTTTTAAATCCTCTTTTTACCATCTTGTTTGACATGTATCCTTGATTTGATATGGTGAGTTTGCCTTTTCTTACTTGAGGTTTACTTGTTTGAGTTTTTCAGTTTTTAGTAGCTTTGGCTTTTTAGTTACCCGATTTACTCTTGTTTGACTTGGTCATTTGGTCTAACATAACACTTTTCACCTAGCTTTCCAAATTCCCAAGTACATCCCATCTATATAGCATAAGTTATCTTGTGTTTTCTTTCATTTATTTGTTTTTTCTCATTAATTTTGTATTTATGGGTTCGTCCAAAGCAGTCTTTGTGCCCTCCATAAGCAAAACTAAAACACAGCTGCCAAACATCCCATAATAAAGGTAAGTCAAGGTATGTATCATTTACTTTTCAATTATTTAATTTTTATTTAGTTTCATTTCTATGATTTACTTTCAGTTATTGTATGCTTTTTGAAATATTGTAATTTTTTTTAGCATTAGTGTTGTGTGTATCCTTATGTTCTTTCTCAAAGCACCATCCCCTATTACACCTTGGTGTCATGTGATGAGCTTCAAGTGGGTCATATGTATACACATAATATTTTCACACTTTTATCGATTACTAACACCTTACATCTTGCAAGAGCCCATCATGACTCAATCTCTCTGAGTGCATGCCTTAAGGGGTACACCAAGAAAGGGGTGGGTAGAACTTTGGTGCTTCACATCATTCTTATCCCTTATTTCCATATTATTCCCTATCCATTCAACTCTTAAAACCTTTCCCTAATATATCTCTCCTTCCTTACACATTCCTCTAGTATTTTCCTCTTTTTATCCTTCTTTCCCTTGCTTAGTACCCTTTTTACCTATTTAGTAAGCTAGGTCAACCTAGTTGACTTAGCACAGTCTGGGGTCACTTTAGCTCTTTAGGCCTAGTTTCCATCTGGATGACCTAGCATAAACTTCAAGCATTAGTCCTATAATGTGATAGGTCGACCCAATAGACCTAGCATAGTTGACATGTTTAAATGATTTTTGGGTTAGATAATCCTATATATACAAGGTCATTTCAGTTATTTCCATATCAATGCAATTAGGAGTTATTATTCACTCATGCTTATTCACAATTTACTCTTCCACCATTCTACTTGAGGAGTCTTATCTTAGGTTTCTCATTTGGAGAATATTAGTCTTATGGATAGGTCTTGGATGCTTTGGCCTAATAAAGTGATCCTTACGAACCACAACAACCTCTTGTGAATCCCCATTGGCCAAGGGAAAGATTGAGTCACGACAAGTTCACATTCAAGTAAGCATATTCTAACTTTGTTCTCCTTTTTTTTAGTATATAGAAGTAGCATAAGTGTTGGCTCGATTAATATTACTCCTCATATTCAATGTATTAGGGTGTTACTCATACTTAGTTTATTTGAAGTTCCATATACATATATTTGATTACTTTGCATCTAACCCCTTACTTTGTGCCACAAGTTTGGTGAGAACTAGATTAGTTTACTT
This sequence comes from Torreya grandis, assembly GCA_037957365.1. Classification (NCBI taxonomy): domain Eukaryota; kingdom Viridiplantae; phylum Streptophyta; class Pinopsida; order Cupressales; family Taxaceae; genus Torreya; species Torreya grandis. Next base: position 277,379 of record JARHVA010003822.1, on the reverse strand, counting down.
TTATTATTATTAGATTAGTTTACTTCCTTATTTATTATCATAAGTGAATATAGAAACTATAGGACTCTTTTAGGGTTATTGTGTGATTGTGTTAGACTGTAGGCTTTGGAACCCTACCTAGTATGATGTGTTGTGACAGATGATACAAGTTATCCCCTAATCGGGTCTAGTGGATCCTCATATTGGTCATGTTCCTGCTTAACAAGTGTGTGTCCCAATTGGAAGTGTAGGTTTGATATATCTTATCTAATATAGGATTCATTCATGCGCACCATATAATTTTGATTGCATACAAGGTATACATTTATTCCTTTAGGTGGATGCTTTTAGAAGGGACATTCTATCCATAAGGATGCAAAATATGTATAATTAGGGATTATGTGGTATAATACCCCTTAGTATGTCAAGAGGTATGTAATTATATTAAATATTTTGTTGAGGAGGTAATGATAGGAAGTGATTGAACTGGGTGATAAACAATGGTTATGGTGTTGATTGATGGAGTTGAGGTAACATAAGGATGATATTGTGAGGGTACATATTGTTTATAGGATGGATTGAAAGATGATATGTACTGATATCGAAGAGGTATTTTTTGAGAGGATTTCATTGGAGGTATTAGATGTTGAGGATTAGTGGTCACATGTGTATGGATTGGTGGTAGTATTGTAGGTATGGAAACCACTAGGTTTTGTAAGGAAGATGTTGGTGGTATAGTAGACACAGGTTGTGAAGTGATATTGCTATGGGTTTTTATGGTAGTTTTGTAAGGATTAAATTTTATTTGGGGTGGTTGGTTTTTTCTAACTTTGGTAGTGGAAATATGAGGTTTACTAATTGTTAGTGGAGGTGTTGTGTTAGTGTTATCTATTACATGAGGACTATTTGTTGGTGGTGGTGTTTGATGGCCCATGGTTGAAACCATATCCATTGAGTGTCTATAAAACCCTTCTATGGGTGGGATATGTTTAAATAGATCAGATTCAAGAATGAAATAAATAGAGATAGGTCTTGATTGAGATGTAAGATAATAGTTAAGGGTGATTGGGTTGCTAGCTAGTATATTAGAAAAATTGAGGTCTCCTTATAGATAGAATTGTGGAATATTATCCCCAATATAATCAAGAGAGGTAGGGGACTCGATGATTATTCCATTGAGGATGATTAGTGTGGTGACCCTATTTGTTTCAATGATTGTTGTTGTATCAAAACCATGTACTGCTAAAATATAAAAATAAAGAATAAATGCAAAACATAATTCTTTTTTGATTATCTTGTTTCTATTGAAGGAAAACAAACACTTTATTTGAACAAATTTAAATATTTTTTATTTTTAAGAAAAAAGCTTTAAAATGTGAAGGGGAGATGGGTTAACAAAGGTCCTACAAAATGGCAATCTAAGGTTTGTTCCAGGTTTTGTTTAAGGTTGAGAACCTCTATATACATAAAGGTACAATGAGGTCTAATTTTGTGTTGGTGGAAGTACATGGATTGGTATTGGGGTCTAACCCCTCACTTCATGACCCCACAATGATAAGGGTGTTAGGCGCTTAGCTTATATATTACTAAACAATTATTTGTACTTGACTTGAACACTGAGTTAGTTTTTCCCTTCATGATGAAATCCAATTTTGTTTACCTGGGTGAGATTTATTTTGATTACAATTTATTATTATTATTATTATTGTGGTTTTGGTAATGTGTGAAAAGAGTGTGACTAAACGATAAATTAATCCACTTGCTTAAACTAGATTTGCTTATAAAACATGCAAACTAAAATAATACAATTTATTTAAAAAAGAAAAGCAATCTTTTTTTTAATTTTTTTAAGTTATTTAATAAATAATAAATTTCACTAAATAAAATAAAATAAATAAAACAAAAACAAATAATCAAGAATAGTGAGGCCCTTTAACAGGTCCCATCGGGATGCCAAAATGTTTAAATTATTTCTTCTTCATTCATATAAAATAAATTACTTAAAAACTTAAAATAAGATACATGGTTTTTAAGACTATATGTGATTGAAAAAGATTGTGCACCATTTATCTGGTGATGTGAGAACTCCTTTTTGTCTTGGAAGGATTACCTGTACACAATCGATAACTAGAAAAAGATTGATCAATAAGATATATGAGTGGGTTTCCTAGTACGAGACTAGTCCCAAGAAGTGGTACACTTACTAATAAGGATGTCAACCCACTTTATTATAACTCAAGTGGATAAATAATAATGATAAAATAGATTTAAAAATGCTTACTAAAAGATGCAGATTATGCAAGAGATTATTAGATAAGATGAATGCATACATATTATTTAAGATAGATAGATATGGATCAATGAGATAAATAATTTTAGATGAATTAAGTAAATAAGTATTTTCTAGTTTACCACAATTGATATGAGTTTATAAAATGAAAAGGATTTTGATAGTGATCAATGTTGATCCATCATAATCGATGATGATTTGATGAAATTATTGGTGATTATGTTCTCAAAGTTGATTATGATAGAATAATGACTGATACATGACTTTAATGATGCCTTTTAGAGATGATCAAAATATTAAATATGAAGGAAGGAATTTTACTATTTGATTATGATGATATCCAATGATATTCACAATGCATGAAAGACATATAATTTAAATTACATTATATGCCTTTTACCATACGGTGATTGATGTTGATTCTATCACCATAAAGATGTGTGGAGATGGATTATTTAAAAGGTCTTCACATTTGTTACCAATTATACTTATTTTGGTAAAACACATTGCAAAAAGGTTTTAACAATGGGATAAGTTAGAATTAAAGAATGTTAAGTTGTTGGTAATAGATTTATTCATAGGGTAGGTTATTGGGATAGCTAGTTTATTGATTTTTAGTTGATTTTAGATTTTTATGATTTATGGGTGGTTATTATAATTACAATGGTAATTATCAACATTAATTACCATGGGTGAATTATGTAGTATATATACAAAATAAACATTTATGTATAAGTTGACATTTACATATAGACATCTACTTCCTTATACTTTAAGTTTTATTTTATGTATATATTTTTAGAATGTTTGAGAGTGGTTTCAGACCTGTAGGATTTACAATTAAAATTATAGGTCTTGGAGGATTCTACCATTTATGTTGTCACTAAGGATATCATATGTTTTATCAAAATTGAGATAAATAAAAACTAAATCCAAGTTATTACAAACTATTGTGCAAAATCACAATGTATAAAATATACAATAAATAACACAAATTGATTTGGAAATTACTATATATGAAAATATGCCAAAAATGAAAAGTAGAAAGGAATAATTATTTAACTATAAAATTATGAATGCAATAATATAAGTGAAATTAGGAGTTAATTATGAATTGGGAATAGAGCTTCAAATCTACATGAGATAAAGCCTTGTTATCAGATATAACTATTCTATGTTTTCATATGTAGGGAGTGCCAACATTTGATAGGTTTTTTATCCTCTGTATAATTAAATCTTTGTCACCTTAAATTTTTTTCTTGTGTGTATAATTTAGATCTCTTAAATCACTATAAAAGTCACTCAGTACTTGTTTATTCACTTGGAACCCTAGATCAATAGATGTTCTAAAATTTTGGGGTTGTACTTATGTAAATCATGTGTTTGATTAAAGGGTTAAGTAATCTAAATTAGTGAAATAATATGCAATAAATAGCCACTGATTTATTATATAATTTGACTTACTTTTACTTTCTAAAATAGTAATAAATATGTATAAATAAAGACTTATCTAAAAAATAAATGACATGGAAGATCTGAGTGCTAAAAATTGGGATACGAATAGGTCTAAATGTCATGAACAAGATCCTGGTCTTAGATCTTTCCCTACATAGTAGTGACACACTTGGACAATAGCACCATGTGGCTATAGTGTATTGAAAATGGCACTAGTGTCCTCTATGTAGGACTATTCCTAAATTTTGGGTGCACCTAAGCCTGTGTCTTTAGGTTTTATTCCTATGTGCACAAAGTCTAAAACTATGTATTGTGCTTGAAATAGTTGATTTATGTTGTAAACCCTAGCATTCCTTACAAGGTATGAGATGAAAATTTGTGTTCATTAGTATGATAGGTTATACATCCTCAACATCATGTTATGAAGAGAGTTTTCTACATACCAATACTCCAAGGAGGGATCAAGATCGATATAGTTCTCCCACATAAGGTCTTGATGCAAGTGCAAGTGAATGATAGAGTGGTAGTGGTCTTGAATGCCTTGAGTGTGCTTGAGATTTAAAATCTTGAAAATTTGGGCTTAGGGCAATTGTAGATGGTAATATGAAGAAGTAGGGAAGAATAGGGAATAATAACCTTGATTTTAATTAACTTATTTCATGTTTTAATAGGTTTTTTGCATATATTTTCCATCTAATGGATAGAAGTCTAAAATTCATGTATTTATAGTGTTCTATAGCTTGTGTGGATAATAAAATGTGCTTAGGCCAAACTAATAATCTATTCAGGAGAGTTAGGGTAAGGGACACTAACACCATGTTGGGGACACTAGTACCATGTGGCTCTAGTGTCTTTAATGTGGTTCTAATGTCCAACTAGAAGGATACTGAGTGTGAAGGGCCAAGATCTAGGAATGGAGTTCTAAGTCTATCTTTTAGCTAACTAGGGGTACCTATCATCCATACAAATGCTAGAAAAGTGTGATAAAAGGCTCTAGGATAGGTATAGGGCTAAGGTAAGAATATGTTGTTTCAAATATCACCTTTAGCACTCAAATACACTTTTAGGTGATTACATTTCCCCACCTTTATGTTAAAAATGAATAAAAGTGAAATAACTAATATAAAATAAAAAGAAGCATACCTGGACTTACCTAGGAAGTGAACCCCTTGTAGCTAAGTATAAGTATGTGAAGTTGGGTCTACGTATGTGAAGTATGATCCAAAACATGACCTTCAATGAAATGTGCATAAATTAGTCCTTACTTAAGAGATATCAAAAGTAAAAGACTATGTTGAATAAATAAGTAATTGAGTAAAGTTGAATAAATATATGGGAAAGAGGAAAGGAATGAATACACCTCATTAGGTATGTGAATCAATGCATGAACTTGGTGAAAACATATATGTGTACATGTATAAAGTGATAAAATCATTGAATAACTTATAATGAGATGATAACGTGCTCAATCCTCATATGTGGGTGGCTCAATAACTCAATCTAGTTTTGACTCCATCATTGCCCACCCCTACTTGGTGGATCATGACCTATGAATAGCTTGGATTAGACTATGTGTCTAACCCTCTCATATGGGTGGATCAAGAACTAAACTAAGCTTATGAATCCATCATTAACCACCTATGTCATGTAGAGGCATATGAAACTAAATTGCATAAGGTGATGTAAATATCAAATTAGGTATATCTAACTATGCATGTCATCTTTGTAACCACTCAGGTATGTTAGGTGGATTTACACTACTCAAGAATGTCAACCACTATAAATAAAGTAAGGCATGAAATTGGTGACAACTTATAATATAATGCCAAGTTTATATAAAATAGAGCATAGCATGGATTTGACGATCCATCTGATTAGCCTATGTGTAATTGAGCATATGAAAATAATATTTTGAGCACATGCCCCCAATCTGATATCTAAGTATACTAATTCTAAAATAATTTATAATGAGTGTATTTGAGTATCTAAACTAAATATGGGAATGATCATGTCACACATGAAATCCCCAATTTGAGAAACTATTATGAATCTAAGTTGAACTAATATGAATATGAACAAAATTTGAGCATAACTATCTAACCTGTAGTTATGTATATGTAACCCTATATTATACCTAATGTAATGTTCTAGATAATTTAAATTTACCTAAAATTGGGGCTACTAGATAGTTGCACCATGTCTTGGATAATAGTGTCATGTGGTACCAGTTTACCAATCTAGGTGCTAATGTCTTTTTGTTTTGAAATTTGAGTCACTGAGCTACTTTCTAAGTCCTTATTTTTCCATGTGTTTTCCCTATGTCTAGTTTCCTAAACTAATTCTGTGTGCTAAAAAATGATTTATGAATGTAATGTAAAATATTGATCTCTTTGGAAAACCCCTATTAATTCCCCCTCTTTTAACAATAGTTATTAATCTGTGCAAGAACTATCCTTAAAATAAATAGTTTTGTAAAATGTGTTAGCTAGAGCATATATGATAATTACATGATAATCCAATATAATGTGAAAACATAACATTAGAATGTAAGATAATATAAGCATAAGTATGTAATGTAAGATGTATATTATGTCTAGAATTACACAAGAGTGTCAAGATATTTGTAATAAATGTGTATAACAAAATATCTACGTAACTACCTAGAGGAATGGGGCATGATGTCCATCATGACACCCAAGTAGGAAGGGTAGATTCATAAGGTCCCTCACAACATCAAAAACTGGTGTGTGTAATAAGAAAATATAAGGGTCATGAACATCATGCATAAAAAAGATCATACCTATAAAACACATGAGGTATGTAAAAATAGGGCAAGGGGCCACAATACAAGGGATATGGGCACATGTCACTAAATCTGAGAAGAGAATACATACAAGGACATGTTCAAATGTCTACATATGTAAGCAACAAATAAGTTATCTTAGATCCACATAGAAGGACATTTTCAAATGTATGCATACACAATCAAAAAATCACATGTCCAAGGCATACATGAATAGAAGAGGGGTAAAACCAAAGAACAATGGCATATTCAAATGCCCTCAAATAGGAAAAAACATAAAAAATATAATCAAGTCTAAACTAGGAAATTTAGAAATGAAAGCATGGATGATTATGTAGTGCAAATTTGTGTAAGAGTGAGGAGATACATTTGTTGAGTTTAAACTAGTGATAACCAGTAAAAATATATGAGTATGAATAACAATGATCAATATCAAGATATAATAATTATAAAACTAGAATGTATAGAATGTAAGGATAAAACCTAGTAATAGAAACTGTGTATAAGATGCCCTAAAGTGGGTGGATGTATCAAATGGATAAACCTAGATTAGTGTATATGCCCCTAATGGGTAAATGATAGCAAGTTTGGATCAATGTCATGGACCTGAGTCTTATACATAATCTGTATGCACTCAATAATAACAAGTGAAGCATATATCTATGATAAAAATGATTGTACTAAGATAGCTATCATATGCAATGTCTAGCAATTAATAAGAAATGAAAACATAGTGATGCATACAATCTATAAATTTTATGTTTTATGAGTAATATTTGAATGTTTTTGTGTTTTGGCATGTTATATTATTTTTATATTTTCTATATATAATCTATGTACAAGTAAATGAAAATGAATGGTGCATTGTTTATATGTAAAATCTCCCTAGATGCATGATATTCAGTGGATTTTTGATTGCCTTGCCATCAAGTGAATCTAGATGATAGAATTTTTGATTGCCTTGCCATCAAGTGAATCTAGATGATAGAATTTTATGATGATGTATGGTCCAAGCTAATTTGGTTTAAAATATATTTTTTTCTCTCCCTTGGCATTGACATTTCTAAGATTTATTTTAACACCAAATAATTGATTTTGAATTCCCTGTAATGGACTCAGTTATTATAGGTTCTCTAGATTCATTTTTAATAAGTTTTGAGATGTTTTATGGCTTGTATAGGTGTGTGACTCAACTATTCTAATTCATGGAGACATCTCTCTCTTTATTGATCATCTGTGATGATCCCTTTTAAAAATACCCATAAAGACAAGATTTCTAATTCCAATGGGATAATGAATTATGTGCCATATATGAGTGAATAAAGAGTAGCTCCTATTGGTGTACTTATGCTAGTGTGATAAGCCCATAGTGTATAGATTATTTGATTATGCCAGTCACTGCAAAATTTGGTAACTATTTTGATGAGATATATTTTTAATTATCTTGTTTGTTCTTCTGCTTGATCATTACCTTGTGGGTAGTATGGAGTAGAGAATATGTGTCATATTTTATATTTGGTGCAAAAAAAATTCACTATTTTATTTTTGAAATAGGTTCCATTATCTATAATTATGGCTATTAGGAGGCCAAAGTGGGAAATAATATTGGTCATTAAAAACTGGTAAATATCCTCCCCTTTGTTTATTGTAATGGGATGGCTTCTACCCATTTTGTAAAATATTCTATAGCTATGATAATGAATTTGTAACCTCCTATATATTTTGGGTTTATATTACTCATCAAATCAGATCTCCATAGCATGAATGGCCATAGGGATATGATATCTTGAAATTATTATGAAGGTACATGATGCAATTTTCCATGACATTGACATTTGTCACATAATTTGGCATTTTCCTCACATTATTAGTCCATGGTTGTCCAATAGTAACCTAATTTGAGTAACTTATGTGACATTGCTTTACCACTAAAATGACCACCACAATCATTAACGTGTATTTATCAAATTTCTAATTAGCTTCTTTGGCTATTAAACATTGGAGTTAGTGTCCATCAAAATATCTATTAAATAAATATCTACCAATGATGACATATAGAAGACAATTTTGTTGTAGTTTACACTTTTCATTCTTTGTAAAAGTATCAGGTGTGATAGATTTATTCAAAAAATTATACATGTCAGAGAACTATTCAGATGGTGTTGTACTAAATGTGGTAATGAGGACTGTTAGAGTGATAAGATATGTATGGGACACTAACAAAGTTTTTAGTCATTTAATAGTAAAAAGAGTCTAGTCTACATCTATATCTATGGGGATCAATGATGTATAACTTTCCATTACATTGATATGAAAATTATCTTTGTTAGGATGTTATTAATAGAGAAATTATCAAACTGAGCCTATAGACATTGAACCATGTTCTTATAAGGAATTTGGTGCTCTTATTTTATTTGGTAGACATCTATAACTTGGTTAACAATTAATTGGGAATCCTTGTAAACTTTTATTGATTTGATTTTGAGAGCCTAAGCTACTTGAAGGCCTAAGATAAGAGCTTCATATTCTATGATATTGTTAGTGCATGAAAAATTGAGTTTGTATGTGAGAGCAATTATGTGTCCTATGAGATCAATGAAAATAATTCTAGTAGCAACACTAGATGAACATCAAAGAACATTATCCATGTATCTAAAGTGGTATTGTATGTTGTGAAATCATCTCTAAAATCATTATTAATAACATTTGTATCTAGTAATAGATTTTTTGTCAATTGATATGCAATAATTTTATCTTTTAACAATTTTTTTAAAATGGTTTTAAGGTCAAATTTTGTAAGTAACATAACCCATATTACAATATGGCTTGAAATATATGGTTTTGACATGATGAATTTTAAAGGATCGACTTTCTTAATGATTTGTGTTTCATTGATAATCATATAGTGATGAAGTTTCAGAGTAAAAAATACTAGTGCTAAACAAATTTTTTCAATTTCTAGATAATTTTGCTTGTATTTAACTAGTGTATAACTGATTTTATGGATTGGTCTTTCTTTATACTGATCATCATGATGTAATAGGAGTGCTCTTAGTGCATGATCTATCATTAAGACGTAAAGTATAAGTGGCTTACTAGGTATGGGTGGGACCAAAATAAGAGGGTTGAGTAAGTATTGCTTAAGTGTATCAAATCTCTTTTGACATGTTATGCCCCACTCAAGTTTCACATGCTTTTAGGTAGTCTAGTGTATGATTGGGTTTTATTTGTGGGTTGAGCCATAAAATGATGAATTGCCTAAATTTTTCCATAGAAGGATCAAAGTTGTTTTAGATTAGTAGGAGGCATATCCATCATTTATTTAACCTTCTTAGGGCCGACTTCTATGTTTCATTGAGATATAATGAATCCCAAAATTTTCCTTTAGGAAACTCCAAAGACACATTTATTAGGGTTAAGTCGCACATTGTATTTTTTGAGTCTTTAAAAAAATTGTCACAAATTGATTGCATGATATTATCACTCTTTATTTTGACAACAAATCATTGATGTAATCTTTGATTGTCTTATGAATGAGGTCATGAAATATGTGTGTAATAGTGCATTGGTAAGTTAAACTGGTCTTCTTTAATACAAATAACATGACAATATAGCATAAAGTGTCCCATGGTGTGGTGAAATAAGTATTTTATTGATCTTCTTCAATGATATTGATTTGATTGTATCCAAAAAAATTGTTTATAGAGAGTGTCTCATAGTTGGCTATGTAATTCACTATCATATCAATGTTGGGTAAATGGAATTCATCTTTAGGACATGCTTTGTTGAGGTCTTTGAAATCACAATAGCATTGGATTTGTCCATTAAGTTTTACAAGAGGAATAATATTGGCAACCCACTGTGGATGAGTGACTGTTTGAATAAAATTGCTATGTAACAACCATTGGATCTCATCCTTAACAAGAAGATTAAGTTTAGCATGAATTTCGTGAATCTTTTAGTTTACTATCTTAGGATTGAGATATAATGTAAATATATATATATTGCGATTGAGGGATCAATGCCGAGTATATCAAAATAAGCCCAGGCAAATACTTTAAGAAAATTAGTTAAAATTTGATGATTATTTATGTCTTCCAATTTATGTAAGGTGATAGATAATGATATGATGAGAGGATCAGTTTTAGTTCCATAATTGAATTTGACTATTTCTTCATTAATAAATGGAGATCAATCTAAAGTGTATGGTATTATAGGGATTATATCATCTATGTCAGGTAACATATCATCCAAATCATTTGAATGCTCACCAAAGTATACATGTGCACTTATGGAATGGGGAAACCTAATTTTATTATATAAGGAAGCGAGGTCCTCATAAACACCTAAGAATTCTAAGAGAGCCTTGTTGTTAGTGAAATCATCAAGAATGGCTAGATTTGGAGAAAATATATCATCGATAAAATCAAGGTAAACAACTAAAAGTTTATAAACATGGTTCAATGTATCAAGTACCCATGAAATAGGTGGACAAAACATGATATGTTGAGAAGCATTGTGATGAGATATAACATTATATGTATCATTTATATATCTAAGTCCTTGTCTACCCTTTTTATCATATGCTTTAATAGGATTAGGATCCCCTACTCATGATTTATAAGGCCCTTTTTTGTATAGCCCATATTCTATAAATATCATAAAGTAAAAGGTGAAATGAACTTATTATCCTATGTACTAGAAATTATTGGGGTAGTTTTATGCATACTTTAAATGGTAGACTAGAGTGGTGTTAGAGTGGTGTTGTAGGAAAATCCATGCGAGGAATATAATTATGTGAAGCCTCCATATGTTGATATTACTTGAGTGGTTACTTATACATAGGACATGTATATATATGACATTTGTATCTGAATTTTAAACATACATGTAAAGTGGATGAAACTAAATTCATAGCATGAATACATGGTCTCCCAAGAAAGAGATTATAATTAAGGTCATTAGGCATAACTTGGCATGTTGTAGGTAGTGTCCTGGGCTTGAGTGTAAGGTTTAATGTGATTTAACCTAAAAATTTGGGTGAAATATTATCAAACCCTTAGATGATCATATTATAAGGATCTAAAGTCATAAAATGTATGTTAAAACATTGTATAAAAGAGATGTTATAAATATTTAACCTTGATCCATTATCAACTAGCACTCATTTCACACCTACCTCATTAATTCATAAATAAATATAGATAGGTAGATGTAAATCTATGATGTGATGAGGTGGGAGGTCCTCCCTATTGAAATAAATATTTTATTATTTCCATTTCATTATATTGATTATGGAAGAAACATAGGTAGGCTCAGATCTTTGAAGTACTTGATTATCACAGAGTGACACATACAAAATATATATGTATGTGTTAGAGTGTTGTAAAATATCTAACATGGAATTTGTACTTGGAGGAGTATTTCTCTAATCAATAATTATATATCCATGGGTATTTCAAGCCTTCCAAGATTCATGACCAAATGAGGACACTGTAACCTGGACCATAGGGTCTACTAAGAGTGTAGCGCTAATAGTAGAGGAGGGATGGTGACTAGATGTTTATGATCTTTAAGGAGGAATAAGTGAGACCAATGATGTTTCCATATATCTAAGAATGATAGGAAAATAATTAGAAATTACCAAAGAGTAAAATGCATCTAAGGGATACTTTTTGATTCTAGGTAGTATAATTATTATTTAATGTACTAAGTTATCTATGTGATTAAATACTAGTGTCTTAATTGTATTACACATAGGAAAAAAATAACATGTGAAATAAAGAATGAAACATGAAAGGCATTTTAATTGATATGAAGCATCATGTATACATGTATCTATGTCATTCCTAAGTTTATTTTGAATTAAAGGAAACAAGCATGCAAATGAAATTAGTGAAATTAGAAACAAAATGTGATTAATTTCCTCTATCATTATAATCACGATTAACAAATTAGAAGATATATGAATCTAAAATTTGAATTTTGAAAATTTAGACCCTAGGGTTAGTTAGGGCTAGGGTTTGGAATTAGGGTTTAGTTTGTAAAATATTTAAATTGTATTTAAATAAATGAAAACCCAATGTGATAATGATTAAATGAGCTACATTATGCAAAATAAATCACAAAAATAGGATTTTTTAACCCTAATTTAGTGATCTAAAATTTAGATAAGGTAAACTAGGGTTATAATTAATATTCAAAGTAAGTTGGGTTCACCAAATATTTTAACCTTTTAGGGTTTTAATTTTGTAAATATTATGTTTGATTAAAGAGATGAGTAGTCTAAATTAGTGGAATAATATGAAATAAATAGCCACTAGTTTTTTATATAATTTGAATTGATTTGACTTTTTAAAAATAGTAATAAATATTGCAAATAAATAATTTTTTAGAAAACACCTAACATGCAAGATATGAGTGATAAAAACTAGAATACAAACAAGTCTAAGTCTCATCAACAAGATCCTTGTGTTATATCTTCCCTTGGATAGTAGCACCACACTTGGATAATAATGCCATGTGTAGACATCTAATTCCTAACACCATTTGTGTTGAAATTATCAATCTTACTCAAATTGCACTCATGCACATTTTAGGTTAAAATCATTAAAACACCCTAAATGGTTCAAACTTATCATTTACAAGTGCCTATTTAGGTCAAAGTATCCCTAAATAAGGTAATGCATTTTATGAGATACCTAACTTTGATCAATTCATTTTGAGTCAAAATTATGATTTCACCTTTTTGTGCTATAGATCACTCTTTTCTTATAATTCCTTAGTACATGTCATGTACTATTGTTATTTTATGTTGGAAACATCTTAAATGAGATTACAGTTCCAACTCATCTAACATCGCCTTCTAATCTTCCTGAGTCAAATTATAACCCAATAATATGACTTTCTGACCATTTAGATTAATTGAGGGCCAATTTCTAAAGAATTGCACAAATGTTGATTAATATTGTTTAAGGATAATTAATCCAAATCAAGATCTTAAGTGGATTTTCCATGAGATTTGTTGAATATTTATTTTTGGAAATTGATTTCTATTAACTACATCACCTAATAACATTATTTCTTAGGAAGGCATCCCTAGGCCATAAATGCATAAAATATCAATATTATGGGTCTCCAATGCCTCTTTAATACCTCCTTATCCCAAATATTTATGAAGATATTTATAGATTTAATTACAATTAAATTAATCCATGGCCACACATCTCAATCTTGAGGTGGATGATCATGGTTGATCCTGAACCATTTTAAAAATCTATAAATAGAAGAGCCATAAACATCATTTTAAAAATCTTGATTTATGTAATGTCATAATTATAAATTATCTCCACAACCCTTTGTGTTGATCATTGTGTTGCATTAGCAAGCTTCATTTGATAGGCTAGATTAGATATTTCATCTACATTGAGCCTAGTCTATGTAAATAATTTTTGAGGCATTAGAGGAGTTTAGACACCATTGTTGACAAAGACAAGAGTTCTTGACCAAGGGGATAAAATGCTTATGAGCTACTTTTGAGCTTTGGAGTCACTTGGGAAGGTAATGGTTTACTTTATTTCATTTGTGTCTTATTGTTGTTAGCAAACCCTGCATGAATAGATGGCTTAAATCATTTAGCTCTTTATGCATTTTTCTTTGGTTTTCTTGGACTAATGCTTGAATAAAATTTTTATGTAATCCTCTCTATATTTTTACATGTCTAATGAGACTTCACCCCATGAATTTGATCAAATAACACCTATAAGCAACATACTAACCATTCTCATGCAAGATCTTTGACTGTGGAAGTAAAAAAAGGGAAAATTTGACCAAAAATCCATTTTTTGAAGTCACAATTTTATTCTCAAGACTGCATAACCCAACTCAACTGTGTAACTCGATGGCTAACCTAACTCAACTTCCAACCTAACTCAGCTCTCAACCCAACTCAACTGCTAACCCAACTTGCCTCGACTCACCCCAACTCAACCCCAACTTGCCCTAACTTGACCATAATTAGCCCCAACTAGCCCCAACTTACCCTAAATCAACCCCAATTCACCCTGACTTGACCCCAAGTGGACCCAACTCAACCCTAAATTTCCTTGACTTGACCTTAACTTACCCTGTCTCAACCCTAACTGGCCCCAACTCACCCTGACTTGCCCCGACTCACCCTGACTCACCCCAACTTAGTCTCAATTCACCCCAACTCAACCCTAACTTGACCCAACTCAACCCAACCTAACTCAGCTACCAAACCAATTTCACTGCCAACCTACCTTGATTCCCAACCCAACTCAATTACCAACCTAACTTGATTATGTAACCCGACCCAACTTGAGAGCTCAATTTATAAAGTTATTTGTTTCACTTGGAAAAATACATCTAAGATAAAAGAAGTGTTGACTATTTTATTACAAGATTTACTTAACAAATGTTAAAACAAGCTTAATTAGTACTTTCACACTTCTTTTGAATGTTCTAAAAATAATTAAGCATTTTCACTTTGAGTTTAAAGAGAAAAAATTCCATGTTTATGTTGAATGTTTTTAATTAATCTTTCAAAGTTCACAACTTAAAGCCAAGGGGCTAAAAGAATGCCACCACACTTTTCAATTAAGTTCTTTAAAATTGAACATATCTTCAAATTTTTTATTCAATAGATCATTTCTTAATTAGTTTTATTTGTCAAAAAAAATATCATGCGTGTATGCTCTCCCATCGATCCCCTTTAAGGAACTTTGGGGATCAAAAACATCATTTTTATTACAAAGTGCCTTAGTAAAAGGTGTAAAAGAGATGTTTTCAAGGCTTTACTCAAGGACCCACATGGCTTGAGTGACTTAGAAACAACCTTTAAATCTCTTTCACTTGTCATTTATTTTCATTACATCTTGGCTTGTGAGGGGGACGTCATTACCTCCCACGAGTTCTTTAAGGAAGCTTTGACCTAGGTTTCATCTCTCAACATTTTATTCTATCCATCTCCATGGGGGGTATATAAATTAGGATCACCCCACTAGGATCAAAGTTTTGAGTGGTTAAAACACCTCCTAGTACTAGGGCTAAGCTTGGGACATATGATCACATTGGACATCACATTACACTGAGTGATGGATGTAGTGGTTGCAAAAAGGGCAATACCTTTTACAATAAGCCAAGTGCCATGAACCCAAATGATGTGAGATTTTTTTGGCACATTGGATGTGAAATTCTTGTGCAATTTATCCATCTAGAACGTTTAAAAAATAATTAGTTTAGTTAACCCCACTTTACCATACCTTATCATTTTAGGACTTAAGATGATTAGTTAGCTGATTTATCTTTAGCTTAGATTACTTTGTCTTATTTTGGGTCAAAATATCTTGTTAACATAAATTTCATAAAAAAACACACATTATCTCCAAATTTCTTGAACAAGGAGGTGTTACACTATCCAAGTGAAAATCAATCTTTTCCTTAGTCAAATTTGTCATCATAAATATTGTGTCATCATTGGTTTAATTGGTGCAGTTATGCTACTCGTTTGAGTCTAAATCATTTTTCAAACTTTATTAAGTCCATTGATATTTTAGATTTAAAATTGAACCTTTCTAAGTTTTAAAGGTTGATGCGTTAAACTAGGTTCTCCATTAGCACATTAAACCTATTTTAACTCTATTTTTTGAATTGAGGGTCATTTATAGACTCATCATCACATTATCATGTTTTTTAGACTCAAATTATCTTGTGCATTACTCACACTTTGAGTTCTAAAACACATTTTATACTATCCCCCTTCCTATCACCATGTGGTGGCATTATGCTAACTATTTGGTTTTAGTTTTATGCTTAGGAATTCTTGCATGTTTTCACATCATGAGTTTCATAGTTCACATTGTCTCTTCATAATCTGAATAACTTTATTCTAATTTTCTAGTAGTAACTCATCAAAGTTAAACTAGTTTTTATGGTAATGATGTATCACAAAACTCTAGGCTTTGGTGTACTAGTTTTCACCTTGGATTTTTGAGTTATCATACCCTCTTCCAATCTATATGATTTCAATTTTACCAAAAGTTGAGTAAATTCATGAACACATTCTTCTAATTATGTGTAGTTTCAAGCCACCCTTATTTTATAATCTCTTTAGTGCCTTAGTAATTTGTTTGGAAAAGATCAAAATTCATATCTTATTTAAATATTTGTAAAACATTGTCCAAATCTTGCCAAACATTGAGAATATTATTTTTTAATAATGACACTAAAGTACACTTGTAATAGGGTTTATTATGGCCCTAGTTTCAGGTAGAGAATTTTTATGGTGGACATAGGTACTCCATCTTGTTTGAGGATGTTTCCCTTTTTGGGCCTATCTATTGAAAACCAATCGCATACATGCCAGTTGTCACATGCCATCCTCATCCTTCCCCTTTAGCTTGTAAGAGTAAGCAAGATCTATAATGTGTAAATATTACCATTTTATGACCTCCTCCTTTGGTTTTCATAAGTAACCAAACTAAGAAACATCTTGTTATTACCATTTTGGGATATTCTCCTCCAGCTTGTGAGAGCAAGAAAGTTCCACAATGCATAAAGGTTACCATTTTAGGATCTCTTCCATTTCCTTCGATTTGCATGCATGAACAATCAAGCTCCACAATAATTATCATGAAAAAAATTAATATCATGAAAAGGTTACCATTTTAGGACCTCCTTCTTTGGTTTACACAAGCAAATAAACTAGGAAGCATCTTGTTGTTACCATTCTTGGCCCATCACTACTTTTTGATGAACCTATTATTTAAGAACCTCTATTTGATGAACCAATTGTTTTTTATCCTTTCTTTAATAGTCTAATCTTTGGAGAGTCCATTATTGAATCATAAAATATTGATCATCCTAAATCAAATGCTCCCCACTTTAGAAATTATATGCTAATCTTTGAGCCAAAATAAGAACCATTACCTCTTTAAGAGACATTTTATAAGGATCAAAATGTGTTTAAATTTGATATTTTAAAACCAATTATGAACCAAAACCATGATTTTATTATTGAAACACCCATTTGTGACAAGTCAACTTGTGATAAGTTACCTATTCATATTTTACCTTTTTTTTTTAAAGTCTCATCTCCTTAACAAGCCAGTCTCTACAGAGTTATCTCTTGATCTTTTTACACTCATTAAGGAGTCTCACTTTGACAAACATGATTTTGTTGAAACAACTCTTAAGCAGTTCCATCTCTTTGAGGGGATTCACTTAGACAAGCCAGTCTATGTTGAACCCTTCCAAGATGAATCAATTTTTATTGAGCCCATTATGCCATCATAGGCTATTACTTATAAAACATTTAACATTTAATAGAACATTAAATAAACAACCACATTAGATGAATAATCAGAATTAGAGTCAGGTTCTATTTTTGAACTAACATCATATTTAACATTAAAAACAAAATCAATATTAGTGATGACATTAGATTCAGAGTCCCTTGCTTTAGAATTAGATTCAAAAATATATTATAGTCATGGTTTACAACATTGGTTATAATTTCCTTGTAGCTCAGTTAAAATATATTTGTGATCTATATATGATTTTTGAAGATGATTACTTCAGCATCGACATAAGTTCTCATATTATCTTCTACAATGATTATGCTACCTTTCACCATCCCACCATTATTACCACCCAACATAGCCTTTATATTGACATTCTACCTCCCATGAACATCAATTAAGACCAAAAAAATCACACTTTGTTAAACTGCATCCATGATGACATATCATTTATAGAATATTAAGGGGGCCAAGACCACATTCATTCAGAAGAAGAACAATCTCCTAGTGAAACCTTTTCAAAGGTGCTAGGGGATGAGCAAAGATCAAACTCATCATCTTTTAGTGAAACCTTTTTGAAGGCATTAGAAGACAATCAAAGTCAAATGTTAACATCTCTTCATGAAACCTTCTTGAATGTGTTATGGGATGATTAGAAAAAATTCATTGGTGAAAACCTCATTGAGGTGAAAATAGCTAAGCACTTTAGTTCTTCATTATTTACTGAAGATATTTTTCAAAATCAAATCCAAATAGCTTCCAATCTACAACATAATTAGATGGTAGCCACTCTAGAGAATAAACAACAAAATAATTTTATGGTCATATCGAGAGCATCTTCAGAGGTCTTCAACCCCACCATAACCAAAATTATGTCAAATTTAGTATCAGTAACATTATATGTGACTAAAAGTCCTAATCTTCATTTGTTTCCCATTCATTATACATTTCATTATCACCCACCCATTCATTACCAATTTATATCATATATCATTGACAACACTTTCTTTTATAGAGGCTACAAGGATATATTATCTTGATGTCTGAAGGAAATAGAATCAATGACTAACAAGGATCACAATAGCATTATTTAGGTCCAAATCTACAACTAGTTCTTGATAGAGTATCTTTTTTGATGATGAGTTGGGTAGCAATTTTTATAAATGTATCCTTTTTATTGTCTCATTTCTTGACTAGGATGATCATCTACCTATCAATAAGAGTAGCAGAACCATTTTTCACTTTCCTAATTACCATTTTCTATTACCATGCCTCATCTCTTTGGGGCAACCCTATACAACCTCTTTAGGAATTCTTATACCATTGTGTTTCATTTACCATTTTCTTTGAACTACATTGACTTGAAGTAATTAAAGACTATATAGGTAGTGCTCAATTTCTATTGAGGTCATCTCGATCACCCCTTTTTCACACTCTCACCATTTTGCAGACAATTGCTAAGTTTGAATGCTATCATCATTTTATGAGCAACCTATGTAATGCTCTCACCATTTTGAAAGCAATCTAAGCCAATCATCACTTGGGGGTACCTTTATTGCCACTAATTCCAATTATATTCTAATCATTTCATTATACCATTTCTTTACTATTAACCACGGCTTGATTTTAGTTGTCTTACCGATCCCATTTTGACCTTGGTTCCTTTGATTCATCCTACACTTTCTATAGGGAGATTTTGATCTAGTTTCAAAAAAATTAGAATTTCATGTTGAATGGCAGTCTATGGTACTAGCGTTACATTTGATCTGGAAAGTTATCTTTCATCTATCATCTTATTTGGTATCACTGATTATAACCACCTATGGGAAAATTAGTATTCTTTTGGTATCCCTAATTATAATCACCTTTAGGCATATTATAATTATAACATTGTTTCTTAATTATAACCACCTATGGGAAAATTAGGTACAATGCCTTTTTATCAAGCATTATCATATCATCTGGTCATTACTATTATCATTTATCTTATCATTAATCTTTGTTTATGAACTTGTTCTGGCCTAGTGAATTTTTATTGCCTTTTGTGTGGGCATAATTACTATGACTTGGGATTATTTTGGGGTTATGTAGGCCATGCTCGATTCACATCAAGGTCAACTCAGTCCCTCTTTTCATACACTCTCACCATATTACAAGTATTTTATGTTGGCATGCTCTCCCCTTTTCATGAGTAGTCTTCTACACTCTCACCATCTTGTGAGTCAGACCGTTCTATATCTCTGAATCCTAAATCGAGTTGAGATACCTACGAAAATTATAAAAATATTCATAAAACATTTTAAATTTCCAAAAACATTAGTTTATTTGATTATTATTATGTTGGTCTTTTATTTTCCTATTTGGTCTTACTTCTTTGTTTTATTTTTTTAGTACATCTTGATGGTCCATAAAGATCTTGATTATTCATATCTTGATCTCATGTTGTTAAGATGTCTTTTTTTCTTTTTCTTTGTCTTTGTCTTTTTATTTAGATGTAAATAGTTGTAACTCTAGTTTGGTCATTATTTTACCATTATCCTTAGTTATATGTATTCACATTTGAATTGACTCAACATAATTAGAATGTTATGTCATTATAAGTTACTCATACTTATGGTGCCTAATTTATTTTTCTATAGTAAGCACTTTATGTTCAGGTTTCAATGTCTTAACGTCAACACCGCTCTGATGAAAAATTCTCAAGAACACTATGCATAATCTATGTTCATGATCTAAAAATAGGTATCATGCATTTTATAAATCAATTCTATTCTTAGACATGCATCTCTTCACATACATTATGAGTATAATCAATTCTTGGTCAATTTTCATCATCCCTTATTCCATTCTCTCCTAAACTAGGGTAAAATGCATTACCCTAAATTTCATATTAGAACATGAGTCCATTAAACTATGTAGGCAACATCCACTTGTCTAGCACATATGGAGTCAGCTCAACCAACTCCCTTCTTCTTTTAATCTCTCTCATCACTTTATGCATTCTCATATGCTTGGTTTCTTATGGCTTTCCAAGCCATTCTACCATCACATGTACATTTGTGCTCACTTTTTTTAATCTATGTAATAGGTTATTTCCTTGAGCTATTTTTCTTAACAATCATCCATGCTAGGACACACCATCTACACAACATTTGAATCAAATCATCCCTACAGGGGTAAACCATCATTTATTCGTTATTAGTGATCAAAATCAGACCTACTAGGGCAACACTATCTTATCATGATCAAATCTAATCTATTGGGTCACTTCTTATTATCATATTTATGGGAACCACATTCTCCTTTTCATAAAATTCCAATCTCTCCATACTAATTCCCATGATGGTAAGATTGTAGTGTGTGACTTGTCACATGATTGATCAATGTTGTAAGTGCATAGCTTGCACTCTCAAATTGGGTGTGTTTCAAGTGTGTCCCTTACATGTTTGGATTGAGTCCTTACCATCCCCCTATATTTGGGGCCCATTATACCTTTAATTATATTTTGATCATTTATGGTGACCACATGTGTAAGCATTAGCTTGTCTAGATGTGATCTATTTTATGGTTTAATCTCTCACTTTCCCTCTCTTTTTGAGAGTCCATCCTTCTTTTTCATCCTAGTATGTCCTCTCGAGGGGGCATCATGGGTCATTTATAATTTCTTCTTGACAACTAATTTATTTTAAAATATATTATTTCACTTGGATGTCTCATTGTTCCTTCTCAAATAGGGTTAAAATGTAGACATCCAATTCCTAACACTATTTGTGTTTAAATTGCCATCTTACTCAAATTGCACTCAAATGCACATTTTAGTTCAAAATCATTAAGACACCCTAAATGCTTCAAACTTATCATTTAAAAGTTCCAATTTAGGTCAAAGTATCCTTAAATGGGAAATACATTTTATGAGGTACCTAACTTTGATCAATTCATTTCGAGTCAAAATGATGATTTTACATTTTTCTGCTTTGGATCACTATTTTATTCTAATTCATTAGTACATGTCATGTACCATTATTATTTTATGTTGGAAACATCCTAAATTGGAATACAATTCCAATGCATATAACATCACTTTCTAATTCTTTTCAATCCAAATTATAACCCAATAATATGACTTTCTGACCATTTTGATTAATTAAGGGCCAATTTCCAAAGAATTGCATAAATGTTGATTAATATTGTTTAAGGATAATTAATCTAAATCAAGAGATTAAGTGGATTTTCCACAAGAGTTGTTGAATATTTATTTTTAAAAATTGATTCCTATTAATTGCATCACCTAATGACATCAATTCTAGGGAAGGCATCACTAGGCCATAAATGCATAAAATATCAAGATTATGTGTCTCCCATGCCTCTTTATTGCCTCCTTATCCCAAATATTTATGAAGATATTTATAGATTTATTTACATAATTATATTAATCCATGGCCACACATCTCAATCTTGAGATGGATGGTCATGGTTGATTCTGAACCATTTTAAAAATCTATAAATAGAAGAGCCATGAACATCATTTTAAAAATCTTGATTTATGTAATGTTATAATGATAAATTGTCTCCAAAAACCTTTGTGTTTATCATTTTGTTTCATTATAAAACTCCATTTGATAGGATAGATTAGATATTTCATCTACTTTGAGCCTAGGTTATGCAAAGAATTCTTAAGGAATTGGAGGAGTTTGGCCACCATTGTTGACAAAGATAAGAGTTCTTGATCAAGGGGAGAACATAATTATGACCCATTTTTGAGCAATGGAGTCACTTTGGAAGGTAATGGTTTACTTTCTTTCATTTGTATCTTATTTTTATTAATAAACCTCGCATGAATAGATGGCTTAAATAAGCTCTTTATGCATTTTTATTTGGTTTTCTTAGACTAATGCTTGAATAATCATTTTATGTAATCCTCTCTACACCATGTAGATCTAATGTCCTAAAAATGGTGCTAGTGTCATCTGTGTAGGTCTATTATTAAATTCTAGGTGTACCTATGCTTATGTCTCTAGGTTATGTTCCTACACACACAAAGTCTTAAACTCTATATTGTGCCTATAATAGTTGATTTATGATGCAAACCATATTCTTCCTTAAAAATAAGTCATGAGATAAAAATGTGTGCTCATTAGTAGGGTAGGATTAACATCCTCAACACCATATTGTGAATAGAGTTGCCTACATACCAATACTCTGAGGAGGGATCAAACCTGATGTAGTTCTCTCACCTAAGTACTTGATGAAAGTACAAGTGAATACTATACTGATAGTGGTATTAAATTCCTTGAGTGTGTTTGAGATTGTAAATATTGGAAATATGGGCTTAGGGTAACTATAGATGGTACCATGTAGAAGTAGTGAAGAATAGGGATTAAAAACCTTGATTTTGCTCAACTTGTTTCATGTTTGAATAACTCTTTTGCATCTATTTTCCATCCAATGGATAGAGGTATAAAATCCATGTATTTATAATGTTCCATATCTTTTATCAATATTAAAATGTGCCTAGGCTAACCTTAGGAGGGTTTAACATTTTACAATATATATCCATTAAAGAAAGTTAGGGTAAGGGATACTAGCACCATATTGGGGAAACTAGTGTCATGTGGCTCTAGTGTCCTTAATGTGGTGTTATTTCCATGTAGTAGGTTGGCATGAAGGTCAAGGATCTAGGAAAGTAGTTCTAAGACAATTTGAGTTGACTAGAGAAGCATGTCCTCAGCACAAAGGCTAGAAAAGTGTGATAAATGATCTACAATAAGTCTAGGGCTAAACTAGTAATAGGTTGTCTCAAGTAGCACTCTTATCACTCAAATACCACTTTTAGTTATTACAATATATAATAATGGATAAACATAATAAATTGAGAAAATATGTTGGTGGATGAAATTTTTCTTGACCTCAACACCCACTAGGTTGAGTACTACCTACATATCAATACTTCAAAGAGGGATAAAACTCCATGGAGTTCTCCCATGCTATGGTGGTGTGTGTAAAATATTGTTATAATTTTATATGTTAGTGTAATCCTGGGGTGATTAAATATTTCAAAAATGTATTGTGATTTTGGAGATGTATGCAAACTTAGATCATGTTAATATGGTTGTGTGTATTCGTAATTGGGAAGATTTTGTGTTTTATTCTAAATGTGTGTAGTTATATATTCTAGTGATTTTCAGTCAAATGATCCTCTATTGAAAAATGGTTAGAAAATGTGGCTTTATGATGATCATTTGAAAAATACTTTTGATGAAACTTAAGAAACATTTGGGAAGCCCTTTTTTGTGAATTTTAAATTGATAAAATAGTCACTATTTTGTGAGAGGATGTAATCAGTGGATTCAAATACTACCAATGAGTGGGCTAATCCTAAAAGAGTGGTCTTGTCTAAAGATCAAAGCTAAATAGGAAATTTGGATAAGTCTAAAAGTGAGTTTAGGATAATTATAATGGTGAATAAAGACATTCATAATCAGAAATTTCTCAAGAGGTAAGGGTCATACACATATGAATGAATGAACGGTAGTCAAGGATCATGGAATTGGGCATGAGCTAAGTGTGTATAATGAATGGTCACAGTGTAGTTTTTTAGCAATAAATGTTAATTTATGTGTTTACATTTTCCCCTATTTATTCTAGTAATGTACAAAATTTAAAGACCAATCTTGAATGTAGGCAACCATGTTGAACAATGCTTCATGAAAAACTCTAATGAAACATGTATTAATAAGTAATTAATATATAAATATGAAATTAAAGACGAAAAAAATTATATCTAATAACAAATAATGAATACACATTATTAGGTACATAAACAATTGTGTTTTAGGTGCAAAATGGGTGATTTTAGAGGGTGGGACCTTGGATATTTTTATTTCATTAAAACACTTAGATTGGACTATGTATACTCTAATCATGATTGGTATAAGAGTGTGCTTAAGACCCCAAGGTGTTCTTGACTAAATCATTACATATCCAATGTACTATAATGGCTTTGAATCCCTATATGGTTTCCAATAGTTTGTATGATGTGAAAATTGGTGTAAAACTAGAATAAAAGTAGTATGATTTGAGTCTAGTATATATAATGTAGAGAATGACATGTATTGCCACTCCTATGAAAGTAGTGTCTAATTGAGCAAAGAGGTGGTCATGTGCCAAACACATTGACCTAATAATTGTGTCAAAACCTTGGAACACATGTAATGCATGATGCCTCCAAACTGAACAAATTCTGAGACAAATATATGTAAAATTATTAAAAATGTTTTTGGGAAATACTAGAAATAATCTGTAAACTGATTAAATTTTAATAAAACTAGAAACTATTATTTTTTACTATTTGGATGAAAGTGCACAATTATTCTTCATACTAATATTGACCGGATTGTCAAGGTTTAGGTGACTTAACCTTCAATGCCATAACCAACTTTCATATATCTTGTTCATGAAGTGTCTTTCCTTCTTGATCTCATTCAAGACATATAGATTGTTCTCAGTCCTCTTAGCATTGGCAATTAGCCTTCCTAATTTGGATTTCCTTATCTCACACCCTCTATCATAAAAGGTTAATGTGTGTCCTTAATTACACATTTAACTTAAACCAATTAGGTTATGTTTCAAACCTTCCACATACAACACATTTTGTGTCTTGGTCTTCCCATTGTCCAAACTCAAGACACCCTTGCCAACTATATTGGTAGCTATATTTTTCTACAAACCTCATTGTTCCCACATCATTCTTGTTCAATGAGATGAACTTATTTTTGTCATCTATCATGTGGCTTGAGAAACCACTATGTATATACCATTTCATGCCTTCATCTTAAAATTGAAAGGCAGTATAAGCTAGCATAAAATCCTCTTTGGTCTTTTGTTCCTCCTTAACAAATAGTCCATCTTGACTCTTGAGCTTAATAAGATCAATCCTAAATTAATTTGGATTTCATATCAATGTTTGATTCTTCTCATGAATTTTAGGAGCTTCATATGTCTTGATAAATCTTATCATCCTTCTATATCTATTAGAGTAGAATATTACAATGTTGAGAATGTAGGATTACTTTTTGATAGGGTGCATACACTCTTTTAGTTCTATGTGTATTTATCCTAGAGATGGATCTATGCCTTTACCTATGATAATTTACTCAGAAACACATCTTGATAATCTCTTAACAATAGTAAGGCCTCATAAATTTTGTCTTGTCCCCAGTAATCTCCCATTGTTGCAAGCTTAGGGGATGATTATGTCCCAATATTTCCTTCAATCTTTCACAATGGTTCTTAATATATATTTCTAGATCCATTCGGTTAAGTATCTTGTATAATGATTTTGCCTTCACATTTTGGGATGTTGATATGTAGTTTTTCCTCTTCTATTTGCTCTATGATTTCTACTCATTTGGGATCATCTTCATGTTGTGGCTCAAATAATCCTTCTAGATCGAGATCTCCATAACTATCATTGTCACTTGATTCTATCAGATCATTGATTATTCCATTACATTATTGAACTAAGAGTTGTTATTTTTGGTTGGATTTGTAATTGTGAGGTGAGAGATCCAAGTTCTACACATCTTTCTGATGAGATGATGATTCAGCTACATTTTTTAAATATTTTGTGTCTATGATAAAAATGTTTTAATTCTCTACAAAGCATTATGTACTAGTGGTTTATCATCTTCAAACACAGAATTTTGAATGAAATCTTGATGAAGTTGTGCCCAATGTTTAGTTTCCCTAATATGTTCTTGATGCATATACTAAGTTGTTATAAGATATGCAAGGGTGTGACTAAATATGTGCACCCAGTATCATGGTTCTACTCCTTGTGTGGTCCATATATCCACACACTAATGGGTGTGCGATTTTGGACATTGACCCTCTTGAAAGAAAGGCCATTTTTATTTAACACCAGCTAGTAGCTGAAACCTTGCACATAAGATTTTGCATCCTTCCTCCCATTGTATTTTTAAGTTTTTATGCATGGCATGCCATGTCATAGTAGTTATGTTTAGTGCATAGATGAGTGTATTGACTCATTATTCCACCTCTGGTACATGGTGTTTAAGCCTAAATATGAATGGATAAAGATCCTTCGCTGTAAAATATTGAGGTATCTAACATTCTATAGTGAACACCATTTGTAGAGGTCACAACTCATGATCTCTGAGACTAATTTAATATGTGTGCATCTAAGTCACCACTTATAGATGATGTCAAATACTAGGGTAGAATACCTATTGGGTTTGGTTTAATATAGTCCATCATAGTCACACTATTATTATACAGGAAGTATACCTCATATCTTTTTGGTGAACTCATTGAACAAGAAACACAATCTTTGATGTGAACCTGCCTAGCTAGAGACTTTATTTTAATAGGTTTGAATACTAATTTTGAGTCTTAATGCATAGTATCTGGCTTTCACTTTTGACATTCTACATAAAACACCCCATTTTGCCTTTTGTTTGTACCCACTTTAAACCAACTATTGTCCCCATAAGCATAAGGAGACTCTAGTTATTTGGGGATGATATATGGATTTTGTTCTGACTTATTTAAAGTATGGCCATAATTTTATCTTTCTAATGCACTTCTAATCAATTATGCATAGTGTTAATAGTTATTTGGCCATCCTAAGCCCATTTCTTATTGATTAAGGTAGGGTAATGGGTCTTTGTTGTCTTCATGTAGATGATCTAAAAATACCCTCACAAGATGAGTTCAACCACTTTAATTTCAACATATTCTAACCAGACAATGGGTTTAACTCTATCATAAACTGCTAATTTCAATGTTATTAGATTGTAGGTCAAAGTTAGTTGACCAATGGCTTCCCATGTTGATCAGGGAATCATATTAGTTGTACTTCTAAATTCAAATACTGCATTTAGGATTTCATATCCAACCAACTAAATAGCCATTCAAAAATCCACATCCTAAGGATCTTTGGTCTTGACATACCAATCTACTTTATCAACCCTTATTTATCCTCACTCTGCACACTCCACGAGATTGTGTAGGAGGTTAGTGATAATCTAGGATATATCTTCATTATGTAGTGTACTAATTAATTTTAATAGATCCATTAAACTAGTCATAATTCTACCTTGCATCAATAATTGTGTTATAATCATTGGAAACTGGTTCTATTGTATTTCATGTAATACCTACGCAACTTGATACATTAATTTTTTTTGTAGCAAGATCAATATATTTATCCCACTAAACTTTATAATACCATGATCCTAAGTCATTTCTAAATGAGGTAAGCCTTTTTTAGCTCTCTGTTGCCTCGTGGTGGATTCCATAAATACATTTTCCTTTGGCTGTGCATTGATCATATTTACATTACACATTGGCTTCTCATTTCTTTATTTCTATTGAGTAGGAAAATCTTCTATTTGATGTTGACCTTTGACCCTATAATATAC
The DNA here is from genome assembly GCA_037957365.1 of Torreya grandis. NCBI lineage: Eukaryota > Viridiplantae > Streptophyta > Pinopsida > Cupressales > Taxaceae > Torreya > Torreya grandis. Next base: position 249,089 of record JARHVA010003822.1, on the reverse strand, counting down.
ACACTAAACTTATCTCTAAGGATTGGTGGGATAATTCCTTGCATAATGATTATATCTTCCACATAGATAATATTGTATAAGGGGTCAAGTTTACTAATTATCATTATTATGACCTCCTTAATATTTGCCATGATATCCTCCCATATATCCCCCTCTATAGCCTCCTCTATTTTTTTTATGTCTCAACCCTTGGGATTGTTGTCCAACATATCATCCTTACTAATTCATATGTGCATCATATCCCCCATACTAATGTTGAGGGGAACTTGGAGTCTAATTTACCTAGTGTTTTTAAAGATTCATGTTGTTTGAGGGTTACAGATACTAACTAGAATATTAGTATTAGGGAGATTAAATATTATTATAGATTTTTAATCCCTATGGTTGATATTATGGTGATGAAGGCATCTAACATTGAGGTGACAAATGCACCCATCTTGAACTACCTTGATTCACATTTGTCATCTCCATGTCTAGTCTTGAAATTGTTTACTTTGTATTGGGTATTTGTTGAGCCACAACTACAAAGAAATTTTTAATTATATCTTGCTTTAATTATTGAAAATATCAATAGTTCATTTCATCATGATTTGTAGATTTTTAAAAAATATAGTACATGCTATGTGACTATTGGACATATTGCTAGAGGAGATGGCAATTAGATGTACGATGTCTAACTACCTTGTATATTTCATAAAATTCAATTTTAATTATTAGACAACCATTCTTATGATGTCCCTCATGGCCACATTTTACACATAATAAGATTAATTTAGGCTTATCCTTTTCATGCATCTCATTCTTCTTCCTCATAAAAGCATCTAACGTAGCTTCTAATTTTGATCTCGTTTATAGAATATTCACATAATCTTCTATTTATTCAATCATATGGTAATAGATCAAACATTAGCCTTAGTGAATAACTGGGATTACGAAATAGTGAACCTTATTCTTAGTCATAGACCCTCTATGAACCAAATAACCTTATCTTTGTCTTCTAAAATAAAATTAATTTTATTCATCACATTGAAAAACTTATGATTGTATTTTCCAACTATTTTTCCATATTTCTGCATAATTTCCTTCAGGTCTTGAATAACTTGACTAGAATATTTTTTACACTAAATTATACTATGATCTAATCTTTAACTTCTATGAGAATGAGGGTATCTACATTTCTTTTTCAAATAAAATCCAAGTCATGCCCTATTAAATACCCTACAAGTTTGCACTTCTTCACATCATCCAATGTTACCCATTTTATAATCCATTTCATTTCCATGGTTGCCAAGTATTGTTCAAGTTATGATGACCTATCATAGGCATTAAAGGGACAAACATACCTACATTAAGCACCATAGCTAGTAGGTTAGTAGTTTTTATTACATATGCATTAATACTATCAATAGTGATTGGTGATGATTGTACACTGGGTTTTGTAGTGTTAAGTGACTACATAGTATTTATTGTGACTATAGGCTACTACACACTAATTTTTCTAGGATTAAAAATAAATCCTACTTCATGTATCTTACTTCTTTCTAATGCCCTTTTGGTTTTTGCACTGAGCCTTCCAAACTTAATGATAAAAGAATCAAACCAACTTGAAACAACTTCTCTCTCTGTACTTTTTCTACCCTCAATAAGTAAAGTGGGCTTAGAGGATTCATACCCTTGAAATGAATGACGTTTATTTATAATTTATTATAACTTTGGACTTGAACTTATAATATTACTACATTCAATTTTAAAATTTTCCTAGGAGCTTTCCTTCTCAGTTCCAACTAAAAACCCTTCCCTTAACTACAATTTACCTCTGCTTCCTAACTGTTCTACCTATGCATAATTGATTTTAGCATCCTCTTTCTCATTAAGCCTTTTCTCATATTTTACATACCCTCTTCTTTCAACATATACCACATATTGTCTTAGCAACCTCTATTCTCTAGATTATATTCCTTGTATGTCTCCATCTTTAGCAATTTATTATCTACTCCTAGTCCTATTCATAGTTACTTTGGGGTCATTTTTCTTATTCTATCTTCTTTGTTGTCGTAGTTTCCTTTCAAGTCCCAAAATTTTATTCTCTCTTCAAGCCTTTCCACCTTCCATTTTTTGGGATCAAGTTCAAGTTCCTTTTACTTATCTCTTCATCATTCACATTATCCTGTATGCACCCCCTTGGTGCTCAAAGTAACTACTCCATGTTGGCTGGAGTAGGCACCATAGCCTTTTCCACAACCAACTTATTTATCAGTAAAGGTAGTCACTATAAAAAATTTCCTCTAATTCCTTGGATAAATCAATCTTTCACAATCTCAAAAGATACGTATCCTTATACTGTGAACTCAGTAATATAGTCATTGATTGTAGTCTTTATCCAATAATCTATTGTTCATGACCAATCAGTAACTAGGTTATGCAGTCTTTCCAATTTTCCTCAATTTAGACTATAAATTATATTATTCTTAGATTAAATTAATAGTATTCTAATCTAGTTAGACACACAGCTAATAATACAGGTAATTTGCACCAAAAATTTTCAAAGATTTTACCACAGAGGTGTTCTTGGATAATCTCCTAGATAGTTTCTCTAACTCTATGTGCATATTATTTTGTAAAGTTTTGGATTCTATCATCTATCCATTTTTTTACATCTCTCTGCCTTGACAACCATCTGAACATATTTCATCTAAATAGGTTCCATGTTCACTACACCATTATTAGTAGAAATTCCTAAAAATACTTCAAAACATGCTAAGTAAAGGGATAACTTGCACAGTGGAGTGTACCAACATGCATAGAAGAGCCAATAATATTACCTACCATCTATGATGTATAAATATGTACCAAATATCAAGAAGAAAAAAAATTCAACAAAAAAGGAACATAACTAGCATAGCATTTGATAACATATTAAAGTAAAATAGATTACTCAATGCATATTAATCATATATAACAAAAGATTAAGAAAATGATAATATAATGATTCTATTAATGTCTATAAACATATCAAACCAAATTCTATTACATCAAAGTGCTATATATATATATATATATATATAGTCTTTTACAATTATGTTATCTCTTCATATTCCATCCTTTCAAGATAAAAAAGGAAAGACTCTTCACATTCTTCTATCACCTGATTAGTCTTACAAGGTCAAATACATACAAAAGTTATATAAAAGATAAAAGCATACACTTTGCACATGTGTCCTTCAAATATACTTCATGGTTTTACCAAGATCCATTCTTTGTCCAACAACCAAAATGTTTTAGTTACCTAATACATGATTTAAACATGTGTCATCTAAAAGAGAACATGTGTCAAATATGTACTGGCTCATTTAAAAATATATAAAATTATATTATTATTTTGACTACTTAAACTTTATAGATCTTAATTATACAACACTAAAACCAATTATACAATAAATGAAAAAACAAATTCTTCAATTAAAGACACCTCCTATATAATCTAATCAACTAATGTAAGATATAAAAGAGTATGAAACCCTATTTTATATGTATTCTCTTGTAGCTTTTCATTTTTATGTGAAACCTTGTTGGGTATAACATTCATATATGAATATGAAAACACACGCTTAACACTAACATATTTTGCATTTTGTATGTATGCAATCTGATTTTATAACTCTTCTATTAACTTGCTCACAAGGATGATTTGATATTTTAGGGCTTCACAAGCACAAACCCTAGGTACTTAAGATTGAATATGAATACACACATCAATTAAAGGTGTGGGAAGTGAAGGGGTTTGAGGAAGGACATATTGACTACCTTCATTAGAAACCATAGAATGAGACATCTTACCCCATTAAGTAGTGATAAAATGGGACTATTTAGAGGGATGGTAGTTATTACCATTCATATATTTTAAAGAAGGGTTTACAAAATTTAGGAGATAAGAATAGTCTATTTTCTCTCTTTATTTAATAGAAAGTGGAATAGTTTTAGCATCATAAGCATCAAAAAATATTATCATGCATGATGAGTGATAGAAATAAAATAAATATTTGGGAAAAAGATTAATTATATGATGATTATGCTTCAAGAAAGCTCATAGATCGGGTTCACTAAATGCTTAACTTAAAATTTTGATATGTGGGTATCTAGGGTTAAGATTATGGAAGTAAATATAATATATTGGTGATAAACTAATCTATATCAAGCCACTTAACAGAAAAAATTACCCTAAACGGTTACAATCACATTTAATGTGGTATCTGTAGAATCTGTGTAACTTGATTAGTTCCAGCCATCTATCAGTCTCACACACTTAGGTTATGGACAAAAACCAACTAATTTTTCTTTTGTTGTTCATAATTAATTTCTTTCATTTATTCCAACTTTGTATATTTTAGTGTTTTTACTTTTGTTTTACTAGTTACAAGTGATTTACAGTGTTTGTTATCTATCTATCTATTTTATCTTAGTTAGAGGTAATACACAAAATAATTCCAAATTATAGTAAAATAAGAGTGTTTATTGCAATTGAGTAGCATTTAGTCAAGGTTTTGTGAAATCTGTATTGTAGATATTTTCCATGGACTTTATATAAAGCTCATGTAATTGAAAAGAGTTAGTGGAAAGAGGAGGTATATCTTCATTTTTCTATAGTTTTCTCACCTTGAGTTTATTTAAGGTAAAAAATGTATCTATGTTAACATTATTTATTTAGTTATTTAATTGCATTTGTATATGTTTATTTCCTTTATAGTTCACCATACTTGAAATCTACATATGTGTACCATTTCAATGTATTTTAGAGTGTTTTAAATATAAATCTATAATCAATTGGTTGTCTTATGAGAAAGGGATTCATAGTAATGCATTTTTAGTGGAATATCCATACAATTAAAGAACAATATTAGTATCATAGATAGCTTAGTTTCATTTATTGGGTTTTGTGTGATTTTTTAACACTTTATGTTCATTACTAGATCATAAAGCATTGTTGTTATTTAGTTATCCTAGTTATTTTGAAATAAGATGATTCCACAAGGAATTAGAATAGATAAATTATATACTTGGCCCATCTTGGTAAAAATTTACCTTTGTATAAAGTAGAAGAGGATGTTCTAACATATATCTATCCACTAGTAAGTCAGATAATATTGATAATGTGGAGTTCAATCTTGGTATTCTCATGGTGAAGATAGGTGTTTGGGTAGAATATCTGAAATAAAATGAAGAGATGATATCTCTCAAGTATGATAAGGTGGAAGGAAAGCCCTATACCAACCAAGATCCACCATTAATCAAAGTTGAGGAAAATATATATAATTCAACCTTGTCAAGGAGAGGTGAATGTGGAGAAGATAAACCACTGGATAACTTCTAACTTAATTTTTATTTCAATTTGCATTAGATTTATCAGAGTTAGCATATTTATTTTACAAAGTTAAAATCAAATAATCATGGTTAAATATGGTTTGAAATTTATGTTCATACCTTGGTTGTTAAGAAGATTCCTCCAATTGTTAAGTGGGATTCATTTAAAATCATGATTAGGAAATAGTTTTATCCCATTTTTTATTAGGAACAAAGGTCCATTTATTTCATTAACTTAGGAGAAAGTAAGACCAAAGTGGTTAGGAATATACAAGTGAGTTATGTTAGAAGACAGTCTAGATGGGAAAGGATACAATGAATCATGACTCCTAGAAAGGTACATCATTGGAATCCATAACCATTTTAGGAGTCTCGCATTATTTTTGAACCCTAAAGATGTAGGTGAGGCTTGTTCATAAACTCATTGTTTAGAGAAGGACACAATCAAGAGTCTACTACCTCTCAAACACACAAAATAGTAATATGGTTCTAAGAAAAAGGATATAATAAATGGAAATTTAACCATAATTCTAATTTTGCTAGTTATCATAGAGATACTAAAATGCATTTTGGGAATTGTTACATTGGTAGTCATTCATAGGAGACCTGGTTGAAATGGCATCAAATTTTCCATCTATTTAAAGGAAAGAGAAAAATAAGGATCTAGAATAATTCCAAGGCAAATAATATTGGTAGAGCCCAATGTGGATGAGATATTATTGTGTACCTATATAATCACCAATGAAGTAGACAACTCAAAATATTGACAACTTAGAATTATATTGCATACTATATCCAATGAACTAGAAAAATTGGAATATTGATTGAGATCACAATAGAATCATATAATATACACTAATGTCCACTCAGAGAAAAGAAGACAACATATCCACATCACACATTTTGACGGGGTGTCAAAGTGATTGTCACTTCCACCCTTCCTTTTATTTACCCTCATGTTGACCAAGAAGAGATAATAGAAAAAAAAAAGTCTTACAATAGATATGACAATCAACCATTGACATAACTCTTCCAATCACCAATAACGGCTAATCACATCACTACAAACACATTATCGATATGCACCCACCCTTATACTATGTCATAAAAGGGACAATTGAAGAGTATTTTTTTATGATCATAATATGCATAGTGAACCTATTTGAGAAGCTCAATGAAAACTCAAATCACACACACATACACAAAGGCCTACAAGGCAAGGATAATGCCAATATCTTAAAAATGACATTGCATATCAGGTGGGGCATTACACAAATGATAGTACCCATCTTGAATAATATCAAAACCAAGACATACAATATTGTCTTGTACATATACATACATACATGTATGTATACATTTTAGGTATGTACATACATACATACATATATGTATACACCACAATGTGTGTATGTATGTCTATACATGCATACTATAATGTATGTATTTATGTATACATACATACATACATACATTCATTATAGTATGTATATACATACATACATTGGATTATGCATGTACATACATACATACATACATATAATCCTTTAAGTCTTTACAGATGAAGCCACTAGATCAAAGTAACATGTGGTTGGCTAGATAGGTTTACTTCAATAGAGGGAAACATCTAGATATGAATCACTATGGAATAATTCTTATATTCTATAGCCCTTGAGGAAATCCCTAGTAAAAAATTAAATTTATGGCTAACCAATTGAAATCATTACAAATGAATTAACATGATCTCTTTCATGCTAGCTTTGGCCCTTTATTTAATGCATATGTCTTCATAATTATTTTATCTGATATATTATATCATATGTTTTTTTTGAGCTTATTTACATCGATATTGATGTAGATTCATTAATGGACATGTTTATTATGTTGCTTTTACTATGTGTTAATGAGTAAGCTATTTCATAATATGTAAAGTTATTTATTCTGTATTCACTATGACTTAGATGATTTATAGAACTCAGTGTATAGACATATATTTAACCATGATATGTAGTTTATCACTTGTGCCAAGATGGGCACAGTGTAGAACCACACACACACACACACACACACACACACACACACACACACACACACACACACACACACACACACACATATATATGAGTGTGAGAGTTATATGGAAGGATTAATGTGAATTTTGGAAACATAGTTTTATATGATAATATGGTGATTATTATGCCAGAGACATTCTATGTGAGAAAGTATGGAAAGATTCGTATCACATATGCCCTGGAAACATAAAGTTTTTTTTTCCCATTGTTTGCTAACACATGTCGAGGGAGGCATTACCCATTTTTTTTTTTTTTTGTTTTACTGACATGTGTGACTCTATTGCGTATGCCTGCATAGATGTTGACATCTCATTTCATAGATGTTGATATCTCATTTCCTTCACACTAGTATGTTGATCATGAAACCAAAATTCTCAGCTCCACCGATGCTTTCATCACACATGGTTTCTGTCACTACCTTTGTCATCTCCACTTCCTTTTCATTATACATATTTAATAAAAGGATACAACTCAAATTTTTTAATGGAGCGCATGAGAAGACCTCATAAAATTTGAGGCCATAGAATATTTTGGGATTGACATCGTGTAGGCATTTAATGGTTGTGATGGTTATCAAGAGGAAGAAGAGGGGAATGACGATGGAGGCATGGAAGATAAATATTCCATTTATTATGGATTCCCATCCATAAATAATGTTGTTTCTATTTAGAGCTCTTGAGTTTCATGTGTTTGTGTTGTGGTTGGAGTCAGTTTGGCATCCTAAATAGAAATGCATATAGTTATTTTAGCCTATGACTGGGTATCCTGTGAATTGTATGCCATTTTTCATGAAATTGCCTCCAATATGTATCGTCTATTTTAGTTTCTTGTCAGATATCCGACACATTTTATGATAGTTTATGGTTTCTTGAATATGTTCCTCAGCCAATAAAAACATTGTAAGATTGGTGTGAAATATAAAGGAATACAAGATATGTAAACTTGTTTTCTAGGCCATGTAATAAAAAATGAAACAAAAGTGAAAATTAACAGCACAGTTACTCCATTACTCATGTGGATTGTTAGAAATATGCATAATTAAGGGCAATTATTGGATGACATGACCTACACCCATTATAAAGGGGTTTATATCTTAGCGAGGGAGGTATATTTGAGAGATTTTAAAATTCTTAAAGGCTTACCTTCACTAAATTTATAGCCATATCCCTGATGGAGTCTCTTGATTATTGATGATTATGAGCTTGCATAGTTGGCATGTAGACATCTGAGTAAAGAGTGGCCCTATGGCATTTATTAATAAGGTGAAATGGATCTAAAGCAAGTCATACATTTAGTAACCAAGTCTCTAATTTTTTCTTCATCTCGACAATAGGCTCATCAAAAGCGATCTCCATATTTATATATAATCGGCTTTCCCTTTAATTACCACATGAGCACACGATCATGACGCTGGTAACACCAACACATAGTGTGGTTACCCATGAGGAAAAAAATCTCTGGTTTGATCACCCATAGGATGAGGATTGCGGGGAAAGCTCTGTGAACTATTCCATGAACTATTCCAATGATAGTAACTTCCATGACATATGCCACATTTCATCGCATGCCCCATGTAAATCCATGTAGGTGGACACATATTTTTATTATGTTTTGAATATGTAGAACTATGTAGATGATCATTATTCAAATATATTAATATATTAATATTATTATATATTATATAATTAAAAAACCATATTTAAAATAAATATTTAATATTAAATATAATATTATATAATATATTACAATATTATAAATAATATTTTATTACAATATATTATATTATATTATATTATTTATTCTAACATATAATAATAATAATATTATTATTATTATTATTATTATTATTATTATTATTATAATAATAATTATAGACTATTATAAAATAGTCTGCCATATTGTTTATATATAGCTTTATTTTATTTTTTACACTGTAAGCATTCTATATGGGACACTATGTAAATATTTGTCTCACATACAATGGAAAACATGAAGTTTTTTCATCCTCTATGCTGCTACCACGTGTGGGGAGGGCTTACCTACGGTTGAATGCAGAGAGGGTCATTGACTCAGGATTAGAGTAATTGTAGCTCTATGTCTTATGGTGTTATGATTCTGGTGATGTTCATAGGTGGTGAAGGGTACACAAAATTCTACAACGTGAAATGCCTATAGGACGACATATGCATAGAGTGAGCAGTGATAGTGATACAGATGAATGCTCAAGATACACCTTTGGAAGAAGCCACTTTCATCTCAGTCGGGCTACAATTGGTTGTATGGTAGTTGTAGGCCACACCTATACTCTTATCAACACTGGAGAGCTCCCCATTCTTTATAGATGGTATGAATGGACAATAAAACCAACCGTCTATTGTATGTTTCTATTTTTTCAAGCCTGAAGACTATAATGTAATGTTACAGCACAATATGCAAGTATCCAAGTAGAAACATAACCTTTCATGTCAAAAAGGGCTTGACGAGCTATTAATTTTATATACTTATTGAATACGAAGATGGCGATGGAGATGTGGGAGCAATCCATATAAAAGAGGTGCAATAGCACTAAATATTTATCATTTTTTATTCTTAGAGCTTTCATTACATTACGATTTGGAATCAAATTTGGTTGTACAAGCAAAGTCAGATTCATAAATGGAAATGAAGCATTTGTGGGGAACAAATTAGTGTGTGTCAGGAGGGCTAATGAAAGCACCATTTTCTCTACATATAACATCCTTGTCCTCTCAAAAGACATTCTCTACAAGGAATGTGATACCATAGAACTGGTTTCCCAATGCCACTCATAGATGCCTTGCCTCTCAAACGGGTTTGCCTTACAAATTTCTAGGACTTGATTGCCATATCGACTAAGCTAGAGGTTAGGAATGTGTTTATATTGAAAATCCTTCACATTTCAATATGACGATAGGAGGCAAGGCCCCCTCATAAAGAAAAGGCCTTCAATTTTGAGCTTGGCTAGTGAGAGCAAGTAGTAAGGCTTGAGTATTTTAACGGTGTTCATCCAGGTTTAATATCTTAATATTTAAATATATTAATATAATATATACTATAATTATATATTAATATGTAATATATAATAAGATTAATATTATTATATTTACATATATTATATAAACTGACAAGACCCCTAATGACATAACTTTATTTACTTGCTAAATCCTTGATTTTGTCTTTAATTTACAATGCTTGGAGTTTAGAGGATAAGTCAGGATCTAAGTTTAGTAAGTAGAATAAATTTAATTCATTTCAGTATAAGGAGGCTTGACATTATGGGGTATCTTGGAATTTCAAGGTAGATATAACATTTAGGGATATAGACTAAAGAGATGTATGTTTGTAGTATTTAGAACATGAAAATTGATCTCATATTTTAGTTCACTAAATCAGACTTATGAAAATGTTGTGCACATGTCAACCAAGGAGGCATTGAGTGAGACTTGTAACCTTATAATACCTACAAAGAGGAATGAGTTAGGATAAATCTTGTGGCTTTGAAATCAATTGTACCCACAATTTGATGCCAAAGGATGGGCACAACTCAGTAAATGTTTACATATAGGTTGGCTATGGCAATCAAACATTTCATGCTACTACTAAAGAAAAGGATATTAGTTCTATCTTGAAAGAAAATCTTATGTGCACCATCCCAAATCCTTAGTCTTCCCAATCAAACATTATATATATATATATATATATATATATATATATATATATATATATATATATATATATATATATGTTGCTTGCAAAAACAATTCCATCAACATTTATCTTCATGGCATCTAAAATTTTGCATCATCTTTCCATCAACATTTAATCAATTTAGTATTATTGTAGAGGATATGTCATGGGGATAATCTTCTAATTTTGGGGTCTCTCACAAATATAAAACAAATATTTTTTTTTGTGGGAATCTCATGAACACAATTATTATATCGAAGGCATTTTCATTAAGAGAAACTATTTAGATTCATCTCACATTTGGCATATTCCCTTCTATGTATTTGTACTGATGGGTTGATGGTTGACATGCCACTTTTGAGTGGTTCATAGTTGGTAAAAGATATTTCAATATGATTGAGGTTTGGTGGCATAAGGTTGACATTTGCCTTAGTTTGTTTTGTTTGCCCTATAATTATATGATATGCCATTATGATCACACCCTATAAGTAAAATATTCAATCAACCTTAAAATAAATGAGATCTTTACCATTCAACATTCATTATAACTTTTCTCAACCACCATGTCTATCTATCTATATATATATATATATATATATATATATATATATATATATATATATATATATATATATATATATATACACACACACACACTTTTGAAACCCAACAATATTGCCTATGTAGTGTTCCTTTTCTTTTTGGTCTTAAGCTTAATGAATGCTAGGAAGTAAGGGATGCATAGGCAACCATCGATAATTTTACTCCTCTAATGGGTTGTTATATGAGCCATAGATAGATGGTGTGCTTGTTGGATCTCCATCGACTTATAAGAGATTATTTCTTATGATGTTTAGTTCAATTTTTTTCTAATTTAATATTCTTATAATCTAAATAAATCACATCAAATCCATCTGAAAGTTGTTTACATCATTTTATGCAATGTTTTGCTCCAAGCTCATCACACACCTCTCATTTACTGCTACCACTGAAGATGATAATTATCTATAGATTATGACTAGATGACTTATTCATAAGCACACATGATTATTGCCTTGACAATGGATGATAGTTGGTGATCTAAGAAATCAATCACTACAACATTGAAAGTATTTAATGCATTGAATAAAGTTTATCAAACCAAAAATATAATCATTTTGATCAAAATAAATACCTCTGTATAATATTGTGGTGAAAAGACATGACACAGTCAAGTAATTTTTAATGTCAGTCTATGGCCTAATTTCCTCTAAGGTCCCACTAAAATCACCATCTCTAACTAGCAAAGACCATTGCCACCTATGGCACTATGCAACACTCAATAATAGTACAAATCAATTGTATCCTAAATGCTTGAAACTCCAACTCGTCGCTCAAGACTACAAGGAGGGAAGGCCCTAAGACCATTTAGATTTTACTAAATGATTATGGTCATTCTATAGCCAAACATGTAGCACCACCAGTAGGGTTTGAGTACTAGGGCATTTAGTCCTCTATAATTTCCTCTATTATGTAGTGGCCATATTAGCCACGAGGGATTCAAATTAATACCCTTAGTACATAAGGAAAGAACACATGAATTTAAGGCCTTAAGATCCTATGAGATCACCATGATGTCGATGTCACTCGTACCTGATCCATGGGTCTTACACATTAAAATCTACCTTCTTTACTTTATGTGTAAGCCAAGGAGTTTTAGATTCTCCACATGTTGTAGATATTAGCACTTTTAGCTTGGCCATAAATGAGCTACTCCATGCCCAAAGTTGCATTTGGTGCTTAAACACCTCATGAGATTTAAAGATCTATTCCACTAACAACACCATAGACTATGGGGGAACATCCTATCAGGCTTCACCCGAACTACTCCTCTATCACTTCACCATGGTTTCTCATGGTCCTTGTTGTAATAGTGGTTGAGCCCACACAAGTCCTCATAATCAAATATCAACTTACATAACTTACATATGGCAAAGGCAACCCTAACTAAATATTACGTCTCATCTACCTTTGTTTAAGAACCATCATAAGTGGCACTCTATTAGGAGCCATAACCACTACTCCACTAAGTCACCACCCCATCATTCACTTCTATTTGAGCTCAAATAATCAAATTTAATTTCCTCTAAATCACACATTGTTGACGCATTAGGACAAGTGTTGTAAATTATACATGCAATGTACACCATGCCTTTTATATATATATATATATATATATATATATATATATATATATATATATATATATATATATATATATATATATATATATATATATATATATATATATATATATATATATATATATAATTTTTAAATTGTCAATGTTCTAATATATTAAAAAATTAGAATATATATGTATTTATGTATGTATGTATGTATGTATAGGTATGTATGTATGTATATGTATATATAGGTGTGTGTGTGTGTGTGTGTGTGTGTGTGTGTGTGTGTGTGTGTGTGTGTGTGTGTGTGTGTGTGTGTGTGTGTGTGTGTGTGTGTGTTTCAAAGTTGAAGGATGAATATAATCACGTTGCTAGATGTTAATGTATGGTACAAACTTGTTGACATGTGCTACATGGATAGAGGTCAAACAGTGAGGATGTGTTCCCCTGCAAGTGACCACATGGCATAATACCTTTCACCATACTAATAATTCCATTAAACATATAGTTATTTATTACATTACATATTATTGAACCCTTTTATGTTGGATTTTTATAGATATTTAAGGATGTAAAAGTTTGTTTGATATCAATTAATGGTGATATTAACAACTTTTTCAAAAAATCTAATCTATATACTATCTCACATATATAAGAGTAAGTTTGATGATTCATTTTTATAACTCAAAGCCAAAAAGATGGAGACAGGAGATGAAGTCATTTTTTTATTTGTGTCTTAAATTTATATACAAATCTATAGGGTTATGAATTGGTTTCTTTTAAATAGATCTCTATAAATAATTTATGAATTTTATTTAGATTTATGTAAAATTAATTTATGAGTTTGAAAGTTTTCCCTGTTTTAATAGTTCAACACACATAACTCATAAACTGAAAATATGATCATTATGATATGAGTAGAACTCAAATTAATTTATTTACATGATTGTATCAATTTTGTTGTTGACAATGATGTCAATTTTTTTATTTTATTAAATCTGTACACTCATGTTTAAATCTCTAGGATGAAGCTCGAATATATATCCTTACAACCCTAATCATTAAATTTCATAGGCAAAATCCATACACTACAAAATAGTTTCTAAATATGATTTTATTTGTTGATCATTAGTAATAAAATTTTTATTACTTATACTTAGTGATATTAGGTTTATTTCATCTATACACTATGAAATAGTTTCTAGTTATGATTTTATTTGATGGTTGTCAGTAATACAATATTTATGACTTATACTTAGTGGTATTAGGTTTATTTTTAAAAAAGGAACAACATTTAGTTGATTATAAACCTTATTTTCCATCAGCATGTGTAGTTCAAACAAATTATGTGGTACTTTGATGTCCATCATCTTCCATCCCATGCTCTGATGTCCCACACTCTTACGTCACGTGTTTTGACATCATGCGGTGTGCTCTCTTTTTGAACCATTTCCTTGCATGACAAAACATTATTTATATATATTATATAGATTTGTCCTCGTGATTTTTAATGAAAGAAGGCCCATGAACAATCGTTAAGGTGTAGTATTAAAAAGACTCCCCTAAGTTATATTTTTATAATATGTCATTTTGCTTCCCAAATAAACACATCTCAAACATGACATTCTGCATGCAATGTATAAGGGATGTATGACTTTGACATCCCTCAGTTACGTTCACAAGCTATCAAGTGATTTGGTTGCCTTCTTTGTTTAGTGATTTGAGTGAGTGCAAGTCTGAACTAATCAAGGTATTGGAAAAGTGAAGTCATGGTTGCCTTGGTCTAAGTTAAGAGTGGGAAGTGGGTGTCTGCCTATGTTAGGTTTGCATCGGTGTGTCAGAGATAGTTTTGTTGGTTTAGGTTTCATGAAGCAAGGGTTGGGCTGTCTTAGGTAGATAGTAGCCAAACCTTGGAAGGGGATTATCTGTTATAACCATTTGAGTAGTCACTAAGTAATATCAATTGTGCTCGACTCAATGGTGTGTGTATGTTGGCTTGTTAGCCTGTTTATTATACTTTGGATTGGATTGTCCTGAAAGAGTAAATAAAATACATGTTTCTCTAAATTACTCTTGCACTATGTGAGTGCTCTTGTGGTTAGAGTAGTTTCCTATTCTTTACAAGTGAATGTTATAAGCTTCCACAATTTAATCCATTTGTATATAAAAGCATACCATCGTCTGTGTGTGTGTGTTGTGCAAGTGAACACTAAAGGCATAGCCCATAGTTCTTGTATAATCTTGTCACAATGAGGGATTTGGGTTAGGACAAGCGGTGCTGCACTGGGTTTTAGCTTAGGCAAGCTGGCCCCATGATAGTTGGTATTAGAGCACAAGTTTTATATCTTGTTTGGGTTGTGTTTGCCTAGTTTATAGTCTTGTTAGGTGTCATCCACTCTTCCCTTGTTGGGCTAGTCTTGTGAGTCTGAGTTAGTATGACAAGAGAATAGTTTGAAGTTTTGTTAGAGTCTATAGATGGTAGAGGTAGGGTGAAGGACAAAGGTGAAGGTGGTGGTGATTGACATAAGATCAAGGGAAGGTCTAAAATGGATAAAAACTTTGCTAAGCAAGTGAATTCCCAATTCCATGAATGAGATGTTGTAGTGGGCATGAGGTTTACAAAGCTTGAGGATAAAGTGGAAACCATGGATCAGACGATCAAGATATTGATAGAAAGGTTAGAGGAAAGTGGTGCATCTCAGGCTAAGTTATAGGATGAGGTGACTATGTGTCAGGCAATGATACTGAGTCTTATGAGAGTGCTTGGGTCCAATTCAACAACCATTTTGAAAATCCCTAAGTTGAAGGAACCTGAATGTTATGATAGTGTGTGAGATGACCATTTTTTAGATAATTTCTTCTGGGACATGGAGGAGTAATTAATAGGTTTGGGAGGACTGTCCAATGCATAGGAGGTGCATGCTACGACAAGGTATCTTATGGATATGGTGAAGGTTTGGTTTAGAACCTTGGTGAATGATATCACATCAGGAGGATCCACGAAGACGTTGGACTCCTAGGTGGATCTAAAGAAATCCCTTGGGGATCAATTCTGACTGGGTAATGTGGCATGGTTGGCTAGGATCAAGTTGAGTCAGCTAAAGCAGATGGGGAAGATGAGGGAGTACATCAAGTCTTTTTAGAGCCTAATGCTGGAGATGAAGGATATGTCTGAAGTAGATAAGTTATTTCAGTTTATGAATGGTCATCAGTCATGGGCTAAGGT
This sequence comes from Torreya grandis, assembly GCA_037957365.1. NCBI lineage: Eukaryota > Viridiplantae > Streptophyta > Pinopsida > Cupressales > Taxaceae > Torreya > Torreya grandis. Next base: position 232,563 of record JARHVA010003822.1, on the reverse strand, counting down.
AGAGCTCCATCACCATGAAGTGTCAGAAGTCAGTGAAGCAATTGCCATAGCAAACCGGCTCTTTGATTTTAGGGAAGAGTCCTCATCCAAGAACACCCAGAGCTCTAACACTCTGAAGGGAAAGAGTGTTGAGAAGAGCTTGAGTAAGTTTTTGGGGAAGCTAGGTGGTAACCACAGAGGGAAGACTACTCAGTAGTCATCAGTGGGGTCTCATAAGTCCAGTAGCACATATAAAGGTGATGGAAAGAAGTCACAAGGTAGAGAATCGAGTGGTAAGGCTCAATCGAAGTGTTGGACATGTAGTGGGGATCATTAAAATAGAGATTGTCTAGAATGACCTAGGGTATTAGTAGTTTAGTTAGCGTAGCCAAATGAACAAAGTGAGCAAATGATGTGTATGCTCACGGGGCTCAATGTTATAGAAAAGCTTGGGTCCAAAACTTTGAGTGGCAAAAGTAATCTGCATGGGTTGAATTTTGTGGAAGTGGTGGTCAAGGGAAAGATCATCATGGCACTCTTGGACATGGGTGCGACCCAAAACTACATTGCAATCTATAAATCCAAAGAGTTGGGCATCCAATCCTCAAAAGGTACCAGACAGTCTAAGGCAGTGAATTTTCCAGCTCAATCTTCTCTCAGTTTTACACAGGTTGTGGACATCAAAGTCGAGGAGTGGAAGGGAAATATGGATCTATCCATGATCAATATGGATGATTTTGACTTAGTAATAGGATAAGATTTTATCTTAAAGGGTAAAGTGGTAATTTTTGTCATCTTGAAACTATATTTATGTTGGATCCGTCATAGATGTGCATGGTGAAGACAATACATAGGAGACAGTTGGAAAAGATGCGGGTGTGTTTGGTGATGAGTATGTGAAAGGCTATAAGGAACAAGGTGGAACCCATGTTTTTGACAATGCTTGTTGGTGGTTGAGATGATGAGGAGGGGCAGCAGGACCCTATTACAGCTGAAGTGAAGAAGGATCTTCATGAGTACCAAGATCATATACCCAGCCAATTACCACCTTATTTACCACAAAGAAGAACCATTGACCATCGTATTGAGTTGGTTCCAGGTGGGAGTCCTCCAACAAGGGCTCTATATCAGTTATATGGGCCTGAGATGGTTATGTTGAAAAAGTAGTTGGAAGAGTTGTTGATTGCGGGGTATCTTCATATCTCACACTCCACATATGGAGCACCAATACTATTTCATAAGAACACTTATGGGTCACTTAGGCTTTATGTGTATTATAGATCCTTGAATAAATTAACCATCAAGAACTGATATCCCTACCCCTAATCAATGATTGCTTTGATTGCCTATCTGGGGAGAAAGTCTTCACAAAGTTGGACTTGAGGTCAGGATACTATCAGGTCAAAATTACTCCATGAGATGAAGAAAAGATGACAATTGTCACCAAATATGGGTCATATGATTTTCTTGTGATGCCCTTTGGGTTGTGCAACATGCTAGCAATGTTTTTCATGATCATGAACAATGTGTTCAAGTCCCTTTTGGACAAGTGTGTGGTCATCTACCTTGATGAAATCTTGGTGTTTTCCAAGAACCAAGAAGAACATAGGGTGCATCTTACAAAAGTTTTTAAGCTACTGAGAGAGCATAACTTTTTTGTGAAGAAGGAAAAGTGTTCCTTTACCCAGAAAGAAGTTCACTTCCTTAGACATGTGATTGAGAAAGGTAAGATTAGGCCAGACCCAAGGAAACTTGAAGCAATCAAGGATTGGGAGACACCCAAAGATGTACATGGGGTGAGTTAATTTTTGGGTTTGGCAAACTACTACAGAAGGTTTGTCAGTCCGTATTCAAATCTTGTGAGTCCTTTGAATAAGTTTCTAAAGAAGGAAGTGAAGTGGGTGTGGTCTGAAAAGTGTCAGAAGGCATTTGAGCTTTTGAAGAAGAAGCTGACTACATCAACTATTCTATCCTTGGTAGACTTTAGTAAACCTTTTGAGGTGTAGATAGATGCATCTAATTTTGCCATTGGTGGGGTGTTGATTCAAGATAAACATTCAGTTGTGTTTGAGTCGAGGAAACTCAAGGATGTGGAGTGGAGATATCTGGTTCATGAGAAAGATATGAGAGTTGTGGTAGATTGTGTGCGAAGGTGAAGGCACTACTTGTTCAGTTTGCACTTCATCATCAAGACAAATAATGTGTCGAATTCTTTATTTCTAACTCAAAGCAAGTTAACACCAAAGCAAGCAAGATGGCATGAATTTCTTACTGAGTTTGATATGGAAATAATGCATACGGTGGGCAAAGAGAATGTGGTCATGGTCATACTCAATAAAAAGCAGCAGTTGGTGGTCATTGCAACAACATCAGCTAGTCCAATTTTTACTCAAGGAGAGAGTAAGGTAAAACTGACAGGGGAGTTGATGGAGAAGATCCATGAAGGTTTGGTTCATGATCCTCAAGCTATGACATTGGTAGAGACCATGGAGGGATAGACTCAGCTAGGCAGGGAAAATAAGTTTAGCATTTCATATAGGATGTTATGGTTTATCGAGAGTCAGGTTTATGTTCTGAAGTGGGGTAGTTTGCACAAATATCTGATAAAGGAGTGTCACAATTCTTTATGGGTGGGCCACCTTGGGAAGAAATGCACTATGGCTCTTTTGGAAAGGGGCTTCTTCTAGCTAAAGATGAGTAAAGATGTAGATGATTTTATTCATTCTTGCTTAATTTATTAGCAAGACAAGCCTTATCATCGGTTACCGAGAGGGCTTCTCTAACCATTGCCTATTCTCGTAAGGCCTTGGGAGAGCGTGAGTATGGATTTTATCACCAGCTTGCCTAGTGTAAATGGAAATTCTAGCATCATGGTGATTATGGATAGATTTTCCAAGTATGCCACCTTCATCGCATGTAAGCAACCTTGTGGTGAAGATGAGTCAATAGGGTATTTTTTTTGGAATGTTTTGAAGTATTAGGGTATTCCCTTGAGCATCATCTCAGATAGAGATGCTCATTTTACAAGTAAATTTTAGAAAGAGTTGTTTCAGTTGGTGGAAACAAAGATTTTGTTGTCCATGAGATATCATCCAAAAATTGATGGCTAGATAGAGAGGATCAATGCACTGTTGGAGTCTTACTTGCAGCATTTTGTGCAGAGTGACTAGATAAATTGGTTGGATCTGTTGGACATAGCATAATTTTCTTACAACAACAAAAAGAGTGAGTCAAGAAAGTACTCACCGTTTGAACTCACAATGGGGCAACAACCTTTGTTGCCTCACACGATGATTGTTGGATACTTTGGAAGGTGTTCGTCAGCTATAGAATACTTGAAGGATTGGCAAGAGTGGGTTGATCTTGTGAGGTTGCATCTATTGAAAGTGGGAGATCATATGAAGAAGTATGCAGATCAATCTAGATAACCTGTTGAGTTACTAGTGGGCAGTAAGGTGATGCTATAGATGGAGCCAGAAGTGTTCAAAGCTCATCTTAGAATAACAAAGTCCTTACTCTGCAAGTATGATGGGCCATATGAGATTATGGCTTGGGTGGGCAAGATTGCCTACAAACTTATGGTACCTAAACACATGAAGGTGCATCCAGTGTTTCATGTCAGCCAGTTGAAGCCTTTTATTGCGGATGAAGTTGAGGTAGTTCAAAGTCAGCCTAATCATCCTCTTATGAACGTGATGGATAAGTTGGATCAGTAGTTGGAGAAAATACTTGAGGTGAAGACAGTGGGATTTGGTCACAAAAAGAGAAGGGACTTCCTTGTGTATTGGGTTGGTGGAACTTTAACAAATTGAGAAAGGGAAGAATCCCTTTGGAATTACAAGGATAAGGTTAGGGCATACCTAGCTAGGAATAAGGGCCTTGGTCCCTTGGCTCAAGCTTGAGCCTGAAGAGGGGACCTCCTCCAAGTGACATATGGTGGAGTCTTTGGTGCCAAGGATGTCACCAAATTTAAGTGGGGGAGTATATAAGGGATGTATGACTTTGACATCCCTCAGTTACATTCACAAGCTATCAAGCAATTCAGTTGCCTTCTTTATTTAGTGATTTGAGTGACCGCAAGTCTGAACTAAGTAAGGTGTTGGAAAAGTGAAGTCATGGTTGCCTTGGTCCAAGTTAAGAGTTGGCAGTGGGTGTCTGCTTATGATGGGTTTGCACAGGTGTGTCAGAGATAGTTCTAATAGTACAGGTTTCATGAAGCAAGGGTTGGGTTGTCCTAGGTAGAGAGCATCCAAACCTTGGGAGGGGATTGTATTTTGTAACCATTCGAGTAGTCATCGAGCAATATCGGTTGTGCTTGACTAGATGGTGTGTGTATGTTGGCTTGTTAGCCTAGTTCTTGTACTTTGGACCAAATTGCCCTAAAAGAGTAAATAAAATACACATTTCTCCTAATTGTTCTTGCACTATGTGAATGCTCTTATGGTTAGAGTAGTTTCCTTTCCTTTGTAAGTGAATGTTATAAGCTTCCACATTTTAATCTATTTGTATACAAAAGCATACCATTGTTTGTGTGTGTGTGTGTTTTATGCAGGTGAACACTGCAGGCGTAGCCCATAATTCTTGTGGAATCTTGTCACAATGAGGGATTTGGGTTAGGACAAGCAGTTCCACATTGGGTTCCATCTTAGGTGAGTTGGCCTCGTGACACAATGTATGCGCTAACGACTATGAAGGATTCCTTCTAATTAAGATAAAATTTGAATCAATCATAATAGGGGATTGTCACAATATTATTATCATTAAAAGATAGCCCATTACGAAACCCATCACCCATCCATTTTAAGCAGGGTACCAGATAGAGTTAAAACTACCCTATGATAAACAAACAAACATCGAACATAATATCAATAATTAATTATCATCAACATTTTCCAAACATTAAAATTAATGACATCCCAATTTCCATTCTAAATTAAGTTTACTAACATAATAAAGGATATACAATATAAGGATTATTTAAATAGGATAAATTAACAATTGATTTTATGACTTATTTTTTTAAGAACTCGATATAGATGATACCATTTCTAAGACATTCCTCACCTTTGTATTATACTGAATAAGTTTTTTTAATAGTTAGAAATTGTATTAAAATTTACAAAATTATTCTTCTAGTTAGCCATCCTCCCAGCGATTACTTCCCAATAACAAATAACTAAAAATTTCCCCCATGGTGCAAGAAAAGCCAGAGGTTAGATAAAAGTAGTTCACAAACACCTCCCCTAGATTGAATTTTAGAACAGTGGATGGAGCAATGCATTAAGTTTAAAATTTAAATTGTAATTAACTGACCATAATCAAAACCCCGTTTAAATGTGATATACAACATCGATTTCCTAAATTTAAGAAACAAATATAGTTCATAACATCTATTTATACAGAAGTTCTTATCGAATTTTAATCTAAACTGTTACAAAATCTATAAAAATTTTGAACTTAGGAGATAGGCCCTTGGATAGCTTGCCAAACAAAGTTGTTTCCTTCTTGAAAAAAAAACCCCAATTATGTATTTTGAAATACATTTGATTGCTAAGACAGAAGAATTAATAAAAACAATGGCACAACTTACTATTAGATCTCTTGTTTGAAGTGATAAAAACCCGCTCTTGATTTTATCAACAAGATTGTACTCATCCATGTTCATTTGGTTTCCATTAATGTTTTTATCTTGAACCTAGAGATCCAATTCTTTGGTAATTTTTGGAATCTTCTTCGCAGCAACGGAGCATAGGGTTGGCTCTTGCTTACAATTCAACAATTGAAAACCTACCCAATAAGAAGAAGCTTCCAAACTATAAACCAATTATTCATGTTTTAAATTATGGTAACGATCCTCCTCGACACATGGCCAATCCACACCCCAAAAAATGCAAACAACATATTTGTTTACCTAGAAGGTGCAAGTTGCACCAGAAGGAATGTTATATTTTGCTTTGAGACATAATTTATAATGTCAATGCATTTTTCTTTCAAGTCCCGCTTGAGAGAATTTCAGTCACTTGTCAAGGGCTGACAGACCATCTTTTTTGGTATAATGAGGGGTTGAGAGATGCTTGGACACATCAAAACTTACCGTGGTGTGAAGCTCATATTTCCACAATTTTTTTCCCAAAAATAATTTGTTGTTTAGCATATAGATTAAATGACCATGATGCAGTATGATTAGATATCTTGGTAACAACCAAATCCTAGATATTATGGGTAACTTCCAAAATCATGAACATCTAGTTTACTTCTAGTACATCCCACAACTCACATGAATCTTAAATAATGCCAATAATCTTTGCTCCATGGTCAAACGCCATTATTCCTCATATTTAACTGGTAAACCTGCTCTTTTTCAAGCACATAAATCACCTTCCAAATTTAATATAGTAGTGTATCCATCTAACGCCAAAAAATAGGCAGTTATGAGAGACCTACATAAAAATGAGACACATGCAAGGTTGAATTGAACATGTGTACAACTAGGAACCAACAATGACAATGATGCACAAACTCAAATAGTAAGAAAAATCATAGAATGGTCATCTTAGGCATCCATTCCTTTCTTATAGGGCCTTTATGGAGAATACATATCAATGGATTGATTCCTTTTAGTATATGAGAACCCCCTAGTTAGTTTTCCTTTTTGATGTTGATATTTGATGTTAACCCCATATGGCTTCTCATTAGATGCTTATGATCTTTCAAATAGAGATAAAATAGACCACTCATGTACTGACATTTATAAATGCATCCTCCAATCCACTTGGCTTGAGCCTACAGAGTCACTCTCTTCAAAACATCAGTAGTATTCATTTTTTTTAATATTCACTTCATTGATGAAATAATACAACCCCTATTTCACATTAAACTTTAATTACCTTGCAACTAAGGGTCCCTCTTACACAAATTAGATATTTCTTTGATAATATTTTCAAAATCACTCACCAAGAATCTTGCATCAATTTTGTCCCCATACTAGATCTTAAATTTGTTTTCATATTGGGCCATGAATCAATGTTTTTATCAACCAACGCATCAAACCAATCTCTAGAATCCTCCTCTGAATTTTCAAGGAAATTGAACTTAATAATAACATATTCACACACAACTTCTTAATCATCCATCATATTAATAAAAATTCTCAATTATTGCTCTTGATCAACACTACATTATTTCCTTGAAATTTAGGAAACCTCTTTCTTAAATCAGTGGAAACCTCATTTGGATACCCCTACATCTCATAAAAGACAATTTTCCTATATTTATTGGATACAAGAAGATTATGGCAAGCTCTCATTTTATGATAATGATTGGATACATTATTGTTGAGCACATGACCAACTCTTTGTTGATTCAACATTGTGATAACACTAGATTGATCAATCAAGAAATTATAATTCAAATATACAGAGACAAGAACAACATAAGGATAATTAGAATCATGGGTATGCTAGTCAAAATAACTTCATAGAAAAAGGACTTGGTTACGATAATTTATTCCTATCGTATACGAGAGAATGGAAAGTATTGAAATATTATTCATATCCTATGAATTCAACTTCACTATCAAATGTAAGTGGAGAATGATAGTTGGGATTCACTAGCTTATCAAATGGCTTAGAACAATCAAAAGGTGATGAATAACTCTCACTCAAATTATGAATCAAAATCTCTAAATCAAAATTTATAGTAGGACTATGAATATCAACAATATTATGGGGATCAAAATGATGGTAAGAAAAACTACATGCAATCATTATAGGTTTCAACACTTACTTCCTTTTTCATGAAGGCCCTGATGAATACAACTTTGAATGTAATCTCTTCATAGAATTCCCTTCAAAAGTAGATCATAGATCCTCCATATTGACATCTTGATATTTAATAAGGTAAAAAACCAAAAATTATTCAGAATTGGATTGAACCTTATTATTCCATAAGTTGATTTGGATTCAAATCCGATAGGAGTTGCCAATAGCATGTACGTATAGATAAATTTGAGTGACTAACCTTAGACTTGAGCTCTTAGAAATGATCCCAATAATAAAGTGGACAGGACACAATGAAGAAACCTACCCACAATGCACATAAACTATGATTAATAAATATGCAAAAAAAAACATGGATATTTTAAAAATACAACAAATGAATATCCCCTTGCATGGTTAACATTCTTGGATATTCACTTTTGATGCTATCAACCACTACATCAAACATGTTAATGACTCAACAAGTGTAATCACCACTCTCATGTTGGACATGGAGGCGGGTACAGTTGAGCATACTGACATAGAAAGTCAAAAAATAATCAGACAGTGATAGTTGATTTTGGTTTTAATAGTATCAACTCGAAGCAGTTTGCATCTTTTGATGCTGAGAGAATCAACTTGAAAAGTGGCTAGAACATAAAAACACAAATTCAACTCCTTCAATGTCTATTATATGTGTAATTGCATCACCAAAGAATGGAGGGTATGCCAATCAAGATCTAAATCATCACGGAAGGCTTTTGTCTATGCAATCTCTTACATCTTTCATGGGTCAAAGCTACAAAGTGCAGGCAACATGGATGCATAAGGGAGCATTGCTCATGATACAATGTGAATGTTATGGTGGAGGAGTCACCGGTGGAGAGAATTGATCCCAGGGGGTAGGGAGGTCGGTAGGTTTAAGCCTCAGGGATGAGGGGGTGCCCACATCCTACAGTTAAAATAGAAATATACTCTAGAAATGAAAAGAAAAAACTTATACATTACTTCTGATATTCCTTGCACCCTATAGACAACCAATAATTAAATTTAAAAAAAAAGTGCATCCAATTTCTAACTTCATGCGGAAAACAAAAAGTAGACATTGTCTATTCTGACATTTGTGTTGATCTTTTTGAAAATAAAACCAACCACCAATCTTTTATGCTTAATAGAGGTAGATGAAGATCATTTGATGGCACAAATATTTTATGGGGAACAATAAATTAAAGACTATTTCAAAATTTGAAAGTTGTTAAGATAGATTTGAGGTGGGAGTAAGCTAATTAATTTGTAAAACCAAATCGACGTAAAAAAATACGATACATCTTATATTGTTTTCAATCTTCTTATATATTAAAATGTTTCTTTCATTTAATTAAAATTTATATATTAATATTAATTTAAAATAAAATAATTAACAAATAATCAATGCGAAAATTATAAATTATAACCATCTATTATACAAAGAAATGTAATGATTAAATATTAATATTTATTATTTTATTATAATATTTTGAAAATATTCTTTTTATGTTTTATTTTTTATTTATTTTTTTAAAGTGGGGTCTGGACGAAGTTTAACACAAATCATATTATTTGGTGCCGGTAAATTCGTCCAGATCCAGTGCACCATAAAAAATACGAAAATTATAAAGTTGAAAATGTAACTCGTACCGGGCAGCTCGATGTGCTATTGAATGAGGCATGCTTTCCCGAAGACATTTAATAGCTCACGGTAACCGTTAATCATTGCTGAAAGCATCTGCATCTGCATCAACATGCATTTAACAAATTTATGTCAAACCATGTTCGTCAAGTTAAAAACACCCAATGTTTTAGCAATGACTTAACAAATAATCATCACCTCTATTATTTAGATTCTCTTTGCTATAGCTCTTAAAATAGTGCATCGTAAAATTGAATTTGAAAGAAAAATATTTGTATTTTAGGGTCACTATCCACTTTCAATGGGAAGATTAAAACAAAATAAAATACATAGGATAGACATATATACATTTGAAAAGATCATATAACAAAACTAATATAGTTTAACAAATATGATGTAACAAAACTAATTTTATATTTTATATTTAAATTTTACAATTTATTTTCAATTTTATAAGATTGACCAATTTTTTATTTTGCTTTTAACATTTATAATTTTTTTCAATTTTTAATGGTAAATGTTATGAATGTATGTGTAATCACCATTTAATTTTATCCTTATTTTGAATTGTGAATATTAAATATGAAAAACTAATTATTATATAATTTTATAAGTTTTTTTTTTAAATTATTATTATTATTGTTATTTTTTAAATATTTAATAACACATCTGCAATATAAATTTTATAAAATTAATTTTAATATTGTCATTACACTAAGTTTGTATAAAGACAAGTTGTATCGCCTACTTAAACATACCCAATAAATTCTAATTACAAGTTCATTGAATAATTAATTTTTATTATTAGTAATCATGTTATCCACTTTTAACACTATGTTATCACATTTTTTATGCCGTCTGTATTGGCTTGTGATTAACAAAATAAAACTGTGTATAATTAAAATGATTATTGTGGATTCTGTTTTATTAGTTTATCTATCAATAATATTCGAAGGGGTATTTAAGGGAGATTAGAAGGTTGTTTTCAGTGATTTTATGTTGAGCCCAAAAAAATATGTGGAATGAATTATATTTTATTTTAATTGTTATGTTGATAAATATTTATTTATTAGATTGATTTCTTTATTTTGTATTTTTTTGTTGGTCATTATTCAACGCTGAAGGATGAATTTAATCATGTTACTTGTTGTTAATGTATGGTACATATTTGTTGGTTTATACTATAGAGATGGAGGTCAAATGGTGAGGATGTGTTTTTTTGCAGGGGATCACATGGTATAATACCTTTCACCATACTAATAATTTCATTCAACGTATATTTATTTGTTGTAATAGATATTATTGAATTCGTTTTATGTTGGATTTTTATACATATTTAAGGATGTAAAAGTTTGTTTGATATCAAGTGATGGTGATATTAACAATTTTTTTTTAAAATCTAATCTATATATGATCTCACTATATATAAGAGTAAGTTTGATGATTCATTTTGATAATTCGAAGTCTAAAAAATGGAAACAGAGTATGAAGTCATTTTTTTATTCATGTCTGAAACTTCTATACAAATCTATAGGATTATGAATTGGTTTCTTGTAAATAAATCTCTATAAAAAAAATTATAAATTTTATTTAAATTTATGTAAAATTAATTTAAAATTTTGAAAGTTTTCCCTGTTTTAATAACGCAACGTACATAACTTATAAAATAAAAATTTAATCATTATAATATAAATAAAACTCAAATTAATTTATTTACATAATTGTATCAATTTTGTTGTTAACAATGATATCAATTCGTTTGTCTTATTAAATTCACACACTTATGTTCAGGTTTTAGGGTAAAGTTCAAATATATATCCTTGCGGCCCAAATCATTGGTTTTCGTAAGTGAAATCCATACGCTATGGATAGGTTTCTAATTATGATTTTATTTTATGGTCGTAATAGTATGAAATAGTTTCTAGTTATGACTTATACTTGGTGGTATTAAGCTTATTTTCCATTGGTGTTGGCAGTATGCAGATGATGTGGCCTTGTGGTACTCTATGTCCAGCATCCGCAAACCACGTTCTGATGTGGCCTTGTGGTACTCTTACATCACGTGCTTTCTTTTTGAACCCTTACCTTGCATGAAAAAAAATTATTTATATATATTTGTCCTCATAAGTACGGTACAAGATCGAAATCCTTTCAAATTAGATCCCTTAATATTTAGAGGGGTGTGGTAAAAATAAAGGTATGAAACCCAAAATTTTCGAAAATTATGTGTACCATAGGTGAGCTAAAGGCAATGTATTGTTATATGATAATATTCCATGTTTCATTGCCTTTAATAGTTTGGACCACTCATATTACTATATATAAAGTAATATTTTTAAAAAAAATGTTAATAATGTTTTTATCATTTTTTTTAAATGAGGATGATAATAAATAATCAAAGTAATTATGTGATATTTTCGAGTTTTCTCAATATATTGGTTCATAATAAATCTTTAATAATTTATTATACGAAGTCTTAAAGGGGGACTAACAAGAAAAATAATAGACATGGGTGGTCTCAAGAATCTTAGAATAAACTTGAAATTTTCTTACTAAAGAGAGGTTTCCAAATCCAAAACACCATTTTTTCTCCACTCGATCAATGGCATAGTTTTAAAGCTCTTAAGGGGAACTATCAAAAGAAAACATAATACCAATGAATTCAATTTATTTCATTTTACAACATATTGCTTAAGCCATTCCAGAATAGGCATCATGCTTTGTGTAACATTGAGTATTATCCCATTACAAATTAGAACTTGAGGCTTTGCAAAAGATATCGACACAATTTAGTGCCTCTTAAAAATAACTCTGTTGCTTACCGAGAGTGAGAAATGTATCATTTTCAAAGTGACCTTTGAGCAGCTGAGATGAGCAATTAAGAAGAAGAATGCCCTTGATGAGCCCTCGTTCTACCTTATGAACAAGAAGATACATAAATGCCTTCGTAGACAAGATATAGAGAGTTAGTGCCAAAGGAAAACCTCGTATATTTGGATGAAATAAACTAAAGATATAATATTTGAGCCCATTGATAGCGATACAAGTTTTAGATTAATATCACATGGTGTGAAATACATAAAAGAAAATAAATTGGATGAAACCTAAGGCCTACAACATAACTAGAATAAACAACCACTCAATCCTATCATAGGCTTTCTCAAAGTCAGGTTTGAGGGATTGGGTTAATTGAAGAGAGGTCTATTCCCATTCCATTCCTTCCTAGACAAAAATGATAGTATCTAAAATGTATATATTTTTAATAAAGCATGTGCATTGTAGTCTAATGATTACATGTAAGATGAAATAAAGAGTTTTCAAGGGCTTTTCCAAGGGTTTTACAAGATATATTAAGGAGGGTGATGTGGCACTAACTAGTAATGAATTCGGTTTATAAGTCCATGGGTTTATGAATGAGGCACTATCAAATTATTTTTATGTATTATAAGTCCATGAATTTATCTAATTTTTTAAATAGGATTTCCATGTGTTAAATATCTATAATTATCACTTATGTTTTTTTTATTATTCAAATTAATTTAATAGAGTCCTATGCATCCTCCTCCCTTGTTTCATTTCCTTTCTGATCCATTTGACCAGATCCCTGAATTGCAATATTTCATACATTTTGAACTATAAGAGATGCATAAAATGTCAAAGTAGATGGATTTATGCAATACATAACATAGATAAAATGTTTATATGCTCTACTAGCCTTTTTTTTTAAATAAATGGGTGAAGCATTTGTAACGTAATACCGTGTGTGTGGAGAGTTGAGTTGATTTCATTTTTGAATATTAACATAAAGGAAATTGCAACATATGTTGATCAAGCGAGTTGGAGCCAGGGAATAAGGTAATATTAGTGATCCCACATGTGTGTCGTGAGTGGTGAGAAGGGAGAAGAGAGTGTATAATGGGAATTAGAAAAGGTTAGGAAAATCATACTTACCGAGGCAAGGTCAATCTGTGATCAAGAAAGATGATGGCTTAGGGAAGACACTTTCATTGTAATTGGAAGGGGGTTCTACCTAGCATCTCCCATTGTGGAGAGTGCACATCATAATTTGTTGTAGAGGGGGCCCGTGTTTGCACTGCCCCTACACAATATAAACCAACTCAATAGTGCTTTCATGATTTGCATGTTGTAATGACTCTACAAATTTTATCGGCTTATGTTTTTGGTGTTGAAATAATCTATTGTGTTTTTTGTGTTGACATAATCTGGTGTGTTTTGTGTGTTGATTGTGGTTTTGGGATGCTAATCTTGTACTATTTAGGTAAAAATGTGTTGGTTTCCAAGTCATTTTATTTTGAGTTCTTAATATTTAGCAATTTTTACTTCTATTTCAATTATTGAATTTTCTAAATGTAGTGTGAAATATTGGATGCATGAAATGTGTTTTTTTTTTTAAATAATAATAAATAGAGAGCTTTAAAATCTAGTGATAAGAAAATTGAAGCCACTGAGTATTGATACATTGTGTTTCATAACCAATAAAATGAAAAAAACTAATTTGATTTAAATATACATCAGTATGTTAATAGTTTTTTAATTTATAAAAATATTTATTTAAAAATTTTGAAAATATATTAATCTTGAGATTTTTATTTTCAGGTCTTTCACATATTCAAATTATTAATGATTTCATTACCTTTTTCCCAAATATTTTATTGACTGGTGGCAAAACATATTAATTTGATTATATTAATGTATCAAGTTTTAGAAAAGGCGGGGGGAGGTGAGGGGGGAATGAAAAGAAGCAAGATTTTACACTACAAATGGCCAAAATATTATAATATTTAAAAAAAAACATTTAAATAAAAATCAAGTGAACAACAAATTTGAAAGGTGACATAGTGACAAACGTTTCAGCCCAGTGCCCACCATCATCTCCTCTTCTCTTGAACAACATAATGAAGCTAGGGGTGATCTTTGTTGTGGAATGATACGCATCACTAATTTGGAACACTATTTTGGATCACTTTATCTCCCACAGATCTCTTTAAGTGGAATATTTATGTTATTCCCTTTTTGAATAGGTTATTAATATGTTTATTACTAAATTAGATGTCTCATACGCTATGATTTTGGTTCTTTGAAGGTAGGGCCAATGGCTAGTTAACCAATATCTTCTTCAAAGGTGACCTAGAAAGAACAATCGAAAATCAATAGAATAATGTGCTACACACCTTTATTATCTCAAATATTGAAACCGATACTGATACTATTTTTTATATTGAGGTAGATACTGATATTGATATTTTTGATGTTGATCATCATCATTCATGATGGAGAGGGCCAACCATCAGATATAACATTAATTTCTTCATTACTGACTCGAAAAATAACTTGAAATGAGAGGATCTACCCAATAAAGAAAAAAAGACTTGCATATCACTACATTTTAAGTGTGTGAATCCATAAGAGAATGAAGACATGTAGAAGTGGTTAAAGAAAAAATTGAAGAATATGAATCATTTAGTTATCGGTCAGTGAGAACTATAACAGGGCTTAAGGAGGATCTCATAAAACATAGGTGGAAACGGAAGAATATGAATAATTCAGTTCTGTGTTAGTGAGAAGTATAATAGGCCTCAAGGAGGATGTAATAAAATGTAGGTGGAAAATGGAAGAATATGAACAATTCAGTTCTCGGTCAGTGAGAACTATAATAGGTCTAAAGTAGTATCTCATAAAATGTAGGTGGAAAATGTAAGAATATGAACATTTCACTTCTTAGTCGGTAAGAACTCTAACAGGCCTCAAGGAGGATCTCATAAAACATAGGTGGAAAATGGAAGAATATGAACAATTCAGTCTCGATCAATGAAAACTATAATAGGCCTCAGGATGATCTCATAAAACATAGGTGGAAAATGGAAGAATATTAACAATTCAGTTCTCAGTGAATGAGAATTATAACAAGCCTCAAGGAGGATCTCATAAAACATAGGTGGATAGTCTATCTAAGATCATGACGACACTATCTGATCTCATTCCTATAGTCTTCAATGTGGATTTTAACATGATGACTCAATATCAAAAGTCGGATTTTTTTCAATGATGAGCAGAACATCATGCAATTTGTTAACCCAAAAGATTAACAAAATGAAAAACTAGGTTAAAGTTTTGTACTGACAAATAATGGAAAAAAATGATTGAATTGAAGTATTAAACAATCGACTCAAGCAAAAAGATTTCTTGATTTATTAGCTATGCATTTGCAGACTCCACAAAGTGTATAAACTTTATCAGCGCTATCCCCTACATCATAACCAAACAATGATTATATTTAAAAAGAAGTAATGTCAGAACATTTATACATATTTTCAACTTAGAAATAGAGAAATTAATCTTTTTCTCTTCTAACTTCGAAATTTTAATTTTATTCTAATCTAATATAAACCGACCTTTAACGCATGTAGAATCCTAGCAACTCCCAAACCAACTACCCCAAAAAAAAGAGAGACAGGGCCCTGGGACGGTGGGGCCCATCTACAACCAAGACTAACGTCAGCAACTCCAGGGAAGAAAACGAATAGGAGCACAATGGCCTGAAAAAAAACCCCAACTACCAAAAACAAGCGGTAAAAAAATTCAAGTTCGAGCCAACAATCGACACTGTAGACACCATCAATATCCCAAACTGGTGGGTCAAAGTTCGAGCCCCAGAAAAAACAAAATGGCTGGAAAAGACATAAGGACAAACCAGATCAAACAAACTCCCACAGCAATAAACGCGGACCAGAAAAATGCATCCAAGAACTAACCAAAGGGAAGGCAATCCCCTTTTGATCTTGCTTCCTCCAGAATGTTCTTTAATTGCTCATGGGTCTTTTTTAACTTCTCCATATCCAGTGTCCAAGGGGTTGGAGGTTCATCCGAATCAAAGAGCCCATGAGATTTTTGATGGGATAGCTTGATTTCCAGCATGGTTCTAAGCTCTTGAAATGAAGTTTATTTATTACACTTACCCTCATGGACAAAAGTCTGCCCTGTGTCAGTTTGGGGCAGGATATAGCCCGTGTCCCTTTGAGTAATGGGTTTACGAGAGGAATTGGCTTTAGAGCAAATGGGGATTAGGACTTTCAGATTGCCTATCATTTGCCCACTTAGATCATCAACCAAATCACCTTCCACCTTATAATTCGTAGAGGGTCTTTCCGCTTCATTCTTTTCTCGAACTTTCGCCTCTCCTCCAAAAGAACCCAGAGGAACAGGCGCCTCAACAAAAAAGAGAATCCTTAATAAGGGTCATAGAAAACGTGTTGCCCGCAGTCATGTCCTGGAGACTATCACTCGAGTCTTTCAATGACATTAAGGTGTTTTCCTGGTGAGCTTCTTCCTTGTTGACTGCACATTTGTGACCAAAAGTGCAGCAATTTGCACAGATTTCATCAGCGCTTTCATACACAATGTTCTGCATCCAAACTCATGGTTTGTTTTTGTTACAATCACATATCATATACAAATTTGCTAATATCTGGGATGCCATTTTGCTTTCAAAATGTGTGATTTTTTAAAATTATTATTATTTAAAAAATATAAATAAATAGTTTGTTTGTTTGCTTGCATTCTTCGTCCTTTGCATTACTTATGTGTGAGATTTGGTTGATATATTTTTACTGAGTCTGCCCATGTTTTATTCTCGGTTATCCATATTGCAACCAACCCGCCGACATATACAGCGATTGTTTTAGTCGCCTAGGCAATATTAGTCTCCTCGATGTCTTTTATGATATTAGATATGATGACCGTTGGATTTTATTTTCAAATTAACATGGTTGATTCACTTAAAATTTGGAATTAATGAAGAGTGCTACTTAATTTTGTTGTGACTGGCAAATCTGGTTGAACTCCATTGCTTTTATTTATGCAATTAATTTTTTTGATCTACGATGTTTACCTTCTTGCAAGTTAACTAGAACTACATGAAAAGAGTTTGCTGCTCCAAACATTTATAAACTTTTGTTTGATAGTATGGTTGTTAGCTGCACTAAGATCAGGACTAAAATTTTATTTTGCAATTGTTTTTGTGTATTTTTTTTTTAACACATTCAAATCAATTGCTATGTATATATACAAATTTATGAATGATGCTCAAATCTGGATATATGACGAACTGATTGATGAATGTGATAGTCATGCGGATTTCATTTGATAGCGTAGAACTATCTGATTAAGAACTGTGCTACTGTTCTATTTAGAGTCATTGTTTGGTTGTGATATGTCATTACTCTTGAATCCAAAAGAATTACAGTGGCTTGTTATCAGTGCAGTTTTGTATATTAGTTTTTAATTAATTTGGTTAGTTACCATTGGAAGGAGAAATAAAATATTAACTATTTTTTAAAAGAAGTGAAAGATAAACTCTGTTTTCTTCCTTTATAAATATGATGGTACGGACAATGCTAAAGATTCTGAGGTAATCCAGAATATAATAGACACTAATAAATATTGTTACGTGTTTTGTTGTTTGTTGTTTGTTTGTTTTTATTTTATTTTTTTTATTTTATGATTTAAAAAAAAAATGTAATTGAATTTAATATATATTTAAAGAATATTATAAATTAAGAAATTGAACTCATAATTTTATCAAATAAATTATAATTTTATCATTTTTTTATGGTTATAATATTATGTGCAACCTTTCTCTCATATATATATTTTTTATGTTCAAAGTATTTCATTTAATAAAAATACATAATAAATATAAAAATATTGGGAAAAAATAATTGATATTTTTATTTTTAAAAAATCGTATAATACCGTTTTTAAATGCGGCCCTAAAGGTTACGATTCATCACAAACAATTTTTCGCCATGCCACTTGCCAGGCTGGCAGGCTCCGCCGACAACACAATTACAGTTTACAGAATACGCTTATACAAGTCTTATTTTACAGCGCGCCATACGGATACAGGGCATATAAAGTAGTTGTACCTAGACTACATGATTCTAAGACAGTTCAATGAGATCATAGCCGATTCTAGTCCGATCCGCATGTTTCGAATATGGTGGAGTTGAACCGTGGAAATTTGGAATCAATAAAAGTTAAAACGCTTGAAACTGAAAAAATTAAATATAACTACAAATTTTCACCTACCCACGATTCAGGACCCTCATTACGCGCAAGTCCGCTTATTTGCCCGCTATGTTACGACATGGAAAAATCTACTTTTCCGATGTATTGAAATGGATATAAATGAGAAGTAAGAAGTCAAGCGATCGAGTCTCCACCAACTGACAAGGGCTGCAATGGCAACAATAAAAACGTTGGCTATCCTCCTGTTGAAGTGGTCGCGTTAAAATAACATAGGTCACGAGTTCAAATTGTGTTGCGTTCGGAGATATGAGCAGGAATTGGACCTTAGAGATCACAGCAAGGAAACATGCATTCGTTCGATTGTCTTCGGTAAGTTATAATATATTTGGCTTCTAATTTGTTTTATTTCTCAACTTCAAATTGTATGTATAATATACTTAAATCAAATTTAATTCATTATACATAGTCTGTTCTTTCATTCTTTAATTTTCGTAATTTACGTTTATTTTATTGATTTCCGTATATTTTAAAAATTAAAAAAAAAAAAAAAAAAAAATCTTAATTAAAAAATTATATATATATATAAAAATAGGAAATAAGTATAACAATTTTTATATAATATTTGTTTAATAATAAAAAAATAAAATCATATAATTATTATAAAACTATGTAATGAAACATTTTAAAGCATTAATTTGGCAACCTAAAATCAATTTTTAATTATTATTTTGATTTTTTATTATTATTTTTTATTGAACCATATAATTGTGACATAATGTAATAAAATATTATTAAATAATTGTATCTTATAATATTTTATAAGTGTAAATTCATAATATTAGTTAAACATAATTTTTAATTGTTAATTTGTATGATTATAACATTCTTTTATGCTTAATTCATATTAATTATTAATTGATATATATTTTTATTTATTCAATTAAATATTTTTTTATTTTTTATTTTTTATTTTTATATTTTTATATGGTTTTGAAATTACTTTTCAAAATCAAATATTATATGATTTTGATGTGTATTATTATCATCTTTATTTTAATTTTCTGTACTTCATATTTTGTATTGGTTGGCCTTCTCACTAGTGATGTATTTAGAATGATGAAAAGGATGGCCGTTATTATGTGAAAAGGATGGGAAGGTGTAAGTTTAAGAACAAAACAAAATAAAATATGAAAAACATATGTTGATGAGTATAGAATTTTATTCGAGATTGTTAAACAACTTAAACATTTAAAAAATTCTTACTCTCGTACACTCTGTTTGCAAATATATATTTATAGTTTTCCATAATTGTGTGGGTGGAACTTTGCATACCTACAAATATTTTGAAGAGAGAACCATATGTCGAAATTATCATTAAATTGATAAAGAAATAATAATTTTTCCATAAACCTTATCCAAACATTAAACATATGTTTAATATCTAAAATTATAAGTTTAGTAGGTCCTCTATATTTGATTCATTTTATAAAGTCAATTTAACCATATATATATATATAAATGTTGCTAATGATTATTGCAAACAAATAATTAACCATACAACATGTGAGAAATGGTAAGTTGATTATGGCATTGTTAAGAGATTAGGATTAATATTTGTCACTCAAATTTTTGTATACCTTTATGGCATTTGGTGACTCTTGTTGAGTTTAGAGTCAAATCTGTTTATGAAATTATAACGTTAAGTCTAGATTTATATATTTTTTTGCTCTTTAAATTTTTTTTAGACTAAGATGTAAACATGGAGGGATTACATTTTTATTTTAAGGTAGATTTTACCAAATAGTTACATTCAAAGTTCTATTAATCAAGGTTTTCATTAAAAAGGAAGTGTGGAAACTTGTAAAGATAGTAGCTATTTCTTTTATCATCATTTTGATTCCCATAATATTGTTTTTATTATTAGACATGCTTTAAATTTTATTGAAGATCTTCCAAATCATATTTCATATGAAAGTCATTCATCACCTTTTGATTGTTATATATCCGCTGATAAACTAGTCAATCTTAAATGTCATTCTGCAATTACATTTGATATTGTTCTTGAGTTCACTATGACACTCCACTTAGCCTCACAACATGGTTACATATTAATCAAGATTGGATCTTTTATAATATCATTTATTCATGATTGTTATCATGTTTTACTTTATATATCGTTTGAAAATATTATAATGGATTAAATAAGAGGAGATATTTATTATTTCTATAATGATTAATTGTTTTATTAATATACTTTTATTTCTATCTCTTCATATCATAGAAATAACATGACGAATTTGGTACATATATAGGAGATAATTTTTTTTTGTATGGGTCATACTTTTATATACTAACTATGAGATGAGGTTGTTATGTTTAAATATAGTCCATCAATGTGTAACCTTATTTTCAATCTTATGTCAAGATCCATGATTACTGCAATTGTTTTTTGCTAAATTTTCTACTTGAGCCACGTCAAATTAAATGCTTATCACCTTATGAATTTGTGGTATAAACATTAAATGACATTTTAATTTAAGAGGGTCATTGTCCATGTATACATGGAAAGAAAATAAAATAAGATGCCTAAATTTGAAAGGCTTCATGGTAATCAATATGTAATTTATATTGTAAATTAAAGGCATCAACCATGATCAACTCCACAGTAGATGGAAATTGTTTAATATGAAAGTGGGCTATGCTTCTAGCCCAATGTAAATGACAATGAAAGAGATATTGTGAAAAAAATGGATACAAGAAATGCCACTATTAAATATCTAAAGTAATGAAAGACAATATAGAAAATAATTACAAGAAGATGCAAGTTAAATCAACATGTAGAACAAGAATGAAGACTGTAATAAGAAATGATAGTTGACAATTATATCATATAATTCAACCAATAATTCCATCATTAAATCAAAAACATAATTAGGGTGTGTCAAGTGATTGGCTCAATATAGTGATTTGTTCAATTGTGGACTTAATCAAGGCCATGTGAGCCCTAAATCACATTATATTTTTAAATTATGTTTAGAGGGATGGATTAGGTAAATAAGTCCTTATGATTCTAATTTTAATAATCAAACATGATTTAGGGCTCGCTTGGCCTTGATTGATTGTGTCATTGAAATAATCATTTAATCATAGTGTGACATTTCATAGGTATAGTATCGAGTGATTAGTTAAATAATGGATTCAATTGAGTTATTGGTTTTGTCATGAACTT
Organism: Torreya grandis; assembly: GCA_037957365.1. Lineage (NCBI taxonomy): Eukaryota > Viridiplantae > Streptophyta > Pinopsida > Cupressales > Taxaceae > Torreya > Torreya grandis. The sequence continues at coordinate 210,881 of JARHVA010003822.1, read as the reverse complement.
CATCAGGTACATGTGATCACCAAATCCCATTTTTTGACATAAATTGTCCAATTGAACCCCATCATCAAACCAACCACCTAGTTCATTAAATTTCATATTCAATCGAGGCATATCAAGTAATTGGTTTGATCAAAAATTAAATTAAGGTTTTTTTATCACAAAGTAAATGAGGTTGAAGCGAGCCCCAAATCACATTTTTGTTGTTGAAATTAGGTTCATGTGGCTTTATTGGCAGCCAAATACTCATTTTGTTTAATCTCAAATGTAATTTGGGAATATCTCTCCTCATATACATAATTGAAATGATTAAATTTCATATGATGATACCTTGGACCTAATTAAATTTGTGATTGAACCATAGTGTGTCATTATTTAAACATATCATGAGACTAGTTCAATCATGAACTCATTTGAGGCTATGAGAGCCAAATCTCATTATATAGTTTAAACTCAATTTTAGGAGGCTCAATTATCCCATTCGAGGTGCATGGACTTATTTTATACTTTAAAATATGATATGGGGCTCATTTTATCCTAATTCAATTCACATTTGAACCAATTACTTGACTTATTCAATAAAAAATGTAATTACGTCTTATCAAGCAATGTGAACTTAGTTATGGCTATACAATGTTATATGGGACTCATTTATCTCATATTAATTTTTTGATTTAAAAAAAGTGTCCCTATGAAAAAAATTGAGTTTTTGGTTAAGATCATGCATTTTGTCAGTTTTAGGTGATCTATAAATCATATAATGTAGTTACATTTATATTCACATAGATTGATTGGACCAATCAAGCCATGTGTTTCCTATTTTCAATTAAACAATCTAATGTGGAGATCACTTGTCCCAAATGATTCCATGATTGAATCAGTCACTCAATTCTTCACTCAGAGACACATTTTGATTCAATCACAAACTCAATTAGGGTTGAACAACCCCCATAACACATTTTATATTTTAATTCAAGTTCATGGGGTTTAATAGGCCCAAATTGCATATATGTGTTAATAAAATAAGTGATTCAGACAAGACATTACTTTCATAAGGATTGAAAGCATTAATCAAGAATAATAAACATAATTGTGACTACATAATGTCATTATTTCAACATATCATGAGACTAGTTCAATCATGAACTCATTTGAGGTTGTGAGAGCCAAATCTCATTATATAGTTTAAAATCAATTTTAGGAGGCTCAATTGTCCTATTTGAGGTACATGGACTTATTTTCTATTTTAAAATGTGACATGGGAATCACTTTCTCCTAATTCAATTCATGTTTGAACCAATTACTTGATTTATTCAATCAAAAATGTAATTGGGTCTTATCAAGCAATGTGAACTCAATTATGGCTATAAAATGTTATATGGGACTCATTTATCCCAAATTGAGTTTTTTATTTTTTAAAAAAAGTGTCGTTTTGAAAAAAACTAAGTTATTGGTTAAAATCATGCATTTTGTCAGTGCCAAGTGATCTGTAAATCACATCATGTAATTGCATTTATATTCACATAGATTGATTGGACCAATCAAACCTTATGTTCCCTATTTTCAACTAAACAATCTAATGTGGAGCACACTTGTCCCAAATGATTCCATGATTGAATTAGTCACTCAATTCTTCACTCAGAGACACATTTTGGTTCAATCAAAAACTCAATTAGAGTTTAACAACCCTCATAACACACTTTATATTTGAATTCAAGTTCATGGGGTTTAATAAGCCCAAATTGCATATATATATATATATATATATATATATATTAATGAAACAAGTGATTCAGACAGGACATTACTTTCATAAGGATTGAAAGCGTTAATCAAGAATAATAAACATAATTGTGACTACATAATGTGATTTACACCTTAGTTACCCTTGATTAAGTATTTGATTGAACCAATTATTTTTTTTCATTCAATCGCATACATAATTGGGCCCTATCTAGATGCATAAAACATATTGAGAATATATAATATGATACGTGACAGATTTATCCTCAATTAAGTCCATTATAAAATTAAAATGTGTCCTTGTATGAATGAATCAAGAGATTGGTTCAATCACATAATCAATCAGGGCCAAGTGAGGCCAAATTGACAAAACTAGTCACAATTAGGTGCATAAGGCTCGATTGACCAATTGAGCCCCATTAACCTATTTTTGAATATATAATGTGAATTTGGGATCACTTGGCTCTTATTGAGTCAATGTTTCAACCAACCACATAATTTATTCACATATATACACTTTTGTGCTCAATCACAAACTTGATCAGGGTGAAGTGAGGACCAAATCACATTGTATAATAAAAAATAAGTTTATGGGTTGTGAAAGGGACAATTAATCATTGTGAATGTAATAATAAGTAAAATATATATTTTTGGTTTCAATTTTCCCTGATTCAGTACATTATTAAACCAATCTCCTTATTCATTCACATAATGACTCGTTTTGGTTGTATAATGGACTTCATCAATGATGACATTTGAGTAATTGAGTTGCAAATCACATTTTATAGTTGCAACTAAGTTCATTGGCCTTAACATTTTATAAGTTACATCCCTAATCAAATATATATAGTAATTAGGTATATTAGTGATGAAATTTAGGCCATTTAAGTCCTAAATCATATCATATAATCACAACTAAGTTTGTGGGACTCAATTAGAACAATTACATCCCTTGTTGACATAAGGTGGTCAAAATTAATTTCATTGGGAATAATTACCTTCAATTATGTGCCAAATTAAATCAACTACCTGATTATTTCAAGATGTTTTATAATTGGGACCACTCTAGGCCCAACTGACATTGTATGGTTACAATATGTTGCATTTAATGTACTTGGTAAATATTTTGTAAATTAAATGTTTCTTATATACTAATTTTTTTTGTAATGACATGTCATATAAGCTTTTCAGGGGTGAGAAGGGGATCCTTCATGTGCCTAATAGTCAAGAGAGGGATCCAAATCTAAATCAAGCACAAAGGGGGCCTGCTTTCCATAATTGAGACAATGATAGACGAAAGAGGCATGCACATGATGAAAGAATAAATAGACATCATAATAGTGGGTTGTTAAAGAAGTGTCTAATCCATTAAATGCCAAAGTGAGTGCAGAAGGTTATGACATTAATATTGATTGGTGTGATAAGTGCTTCCTTCCACATCCTCCATGTGATACAACTGAACGGATTGATGAAGATGTGGATGAACCTGAGTCAACATCAACTAGTGATGAGACCATGATGTTTAACTGTCAAAGTCCCTGAAGAAAGATATCCACTTCCATAAAATTGATGAGTGTTGATACTGTTTTATCAGTTTTGGAGTGTGGTACAAAAGGTATGTGTCCCAACTTGTGAATTTAGTTGTGAGGTTAATATGACATAGGCATATGAATTACCTATTCATGATTTTGAATTTTTAAGATCAATGATGATTGAAAAATATAATGGGAGAATTCTTTCAGTTGAGGATAGATAAATTAGAATTAATGTGATAATTTCTCAAGAGAAGGAATACTACTTGAGAAGTAGGCAACCAGTTGTTGCTCCTCAAGACACTACCCCTAAAAATCCTAGGGCAAAGAATGTAAGGAAGATAAGAAAACTACGATAGTTCCTAATACTTCCAAACAATTACTCATTGCCCAAGTTGCTAAGCCTAGAGGTGCTCATTCTAAGAATAAAGCACCCATATTATCTAGTATTCCTAAGGATGTGAATGATGTTAAACGAAACCCACCTTTGAAGGCTACTACTAAGCATGCAAATCCACCCCAACCTATTCCACTTCAAATCTTAAATAATTGCATTCTAACTAAAGGTGTTGTTACGCTTCCACCAAATACTCCTCTTCCTCAGTATAGTATATGTGATATGGCCCAAGTTTTGAGCCAACTAAAAATCACCGTGCCACTTGTTAAATTATTAAGAATACCTGAACATAGGAAGATGACATTTGAATACTTAGAATTTGGTGAGAAGTCAGCTACAAATGAAATTTATTTACCCCAAACACCCCCAGAAAGTGATGAAAAATCTGAAGAGGTGGTTGAGATCAGTCCAAAAATCTATTTGGGGACTACATTAGTAGAGAGTCAACTAAATGTGGATCCATTTTATACAACCTTGTTGATCAATGGTCTTATTGTCCACAATTGCATGCTTGATTCTAGTGTTTCTTGTAATGTAATGCCCTTGGATGTCTTAAATGAGATTAGAGTTAAGATTACGTCAACGTTTGGCAAGTGTTATGCCATAGATTCACGAGAAGTTCCATTTGTTGGACAAGTCAAGGGGTTAGTAGTGCATCTAGGTAAGTATTTGAATATGGAAGTGGTAGTTGTGGACTACTCACCTACATGGGGGATGTTGCTATCACATAATTGGGCTGATAATATGGGTGGAAGTGTACAAATAGACCTTTCATATGTCACCATTCCATTGGAGGGTAAGATGGTTAAATTTTATAGAGAGCCGAAGATGCTATATGTAATTGAAAATCCAAAACATGCTCAAAATGAATTATTGTACATAGATGTTGGGCTTGGGAAATTCATTAGGAATGTTGACACTAATGAACTACCTATTGCTCTTGATGTTAAACCTAACAATGAAGGTGTAGTTCGGAAGGTGTGTTTTGATGGGGCTTGCTTCAATTTTGAAAATAGATCAAGGGTTGTATTCTTTCCCCTAATGGTAAGTGTTTCAAGTTTTCTTTTTAGCTTTCTTTTGAGTGTACTAGTAATACTGCTGAGTATGAGGCACTCTTGCTTGGTTTACAGATTACCCGCGAACATGAAATTAAAAGCACCATATTTTTCACTAGTTTTTATAATTAGGACTGATCCAACCCCAACTTTATATAGTTACAATATATTGCATATAATGTACTTGTTAAATATTTTGAAAATTATATGATTTCTTATATCTGAAATTTTGTATAATAGACTTTACCCATTAACTTTATTTATGATTAAAAATTATTATAGACCCTACACCGATTTTTAAACAAGAAGAATACCATTAAAAAATATGATACAGTATAATTAAATGTGGTCAAACTTTCTATTAAAATTGTAAATAGAAATTCATTACATAAAAAATGATAATAAAAAAATTTAAAAAAATAATTAATAAAAAAACAAAACAAAATAAAAATTGTGTAATGCATATCCATTCGCATCGAATATGCATCTTGATCAATATGCGTTTTTATCATGAAACATTAACATGCAAATAAAAAATTGCAAGTTTCATAAAACATTAACATGTGAATTTTGTTTGTTCTTATTATATAGATCAAGATGCAAATAAAAAATTACCATTTTGGTCATTGTTGTTCTATTTATTTTTATAGATTAGTTTGAGTATTTCGATCCATATTTGGTTTCCTTTGGTAAAAGAAAATAAAAATGAATCGTTACTATAAATGTTGTAAAGTACCATTTTCCATTGATTATTATTTTGTGTAAATTTGGTTTTTTTGAAGCTAGTTCTTCTGTATTAATAATATGGTGTAAATAATAAATCTATTTTATATTTATACAAAGAAATTTTTGGAATAAAAGAAGCAAATGTTTGTGTAGATCAATATGAATAAATACAATTCATTGTGTCTTATTGTGTATGTTTTCAATCATTAGGAAATTTCTAGCCTTATGCAATGGTTGTTTTAATTATTATTGTATAGCTAAATAGTAAATTGAAGTAACAATACACAATAATCAGTCCAATAAGAATTACATATGCTAAATTGTATAATATTAACATCTACATTTATCCAAAAATAGTTTATGAGAGTACTTGCATATGTTTTTGGCAAGTTTGATATGAAAGAGAGGTTATGGTTTTACATTGTGTCACGATTCACTTTAACCTATAACTATAAAAATTAAAATTAATATGATGCACTTTCTCACATTATATATATAAATAAATATAAGTAAATAATTTTCTCTCACATTAACACTATATATAATGTGTATGAGAGAATCATTTACTTTAATATGTTAAATTATATATAAATAAAATTATATAATTTTAACATATTAAAGTAAATAATTCTCTCTCACACTAACACTATATATAGTGTGTATGAAAAATTCATTTACTTTAATATGTTAAATTATAATTATAATTATATATATATATAATTTAACATATTAAAGTAAATGATTCTCTCACACACTATGCAATTTAACATATCTAAGTTGTTATCAAACACAATGTCAAATACATACTATATTTTATTGCATAGTGAAGGTTCAAAAGATTCACGAAGAAATTGAGCACCACATTCTAGGCATAGGTCCATGAATATTTTAAAAGCACTAAAACATTATCTTGCATAATGCAATTTATCATCTTGTATTATCAATATTTAAATTGTATTCAATTTTTTTGAAGGGATGTCCATCCATTGAAGGGAAGCTGAGAGAAAGGAAATTTTGGGCTTCTTATTAATTATTATCTTGGGTTATGTGAAGTGAGGGAATTATATAATTCTATTGTCACTCATATGTATATTAAAATAATATTTGTTTTTTTTTTTTTTTTTAATGGTTATAAATTTATTTTTTTGTCAATGGTTATATCTTTTATTGTAATTTTATGATTTAAATAGAGAAATTTGTTAATTAATGAGAAAATGTAATATAAGAAATTACATCTTATTTAATATTATTTATTTATTTATTGAAAGCATGATGAAAATGGTGAAATATTTAAAGTTATCACTTCTAATAATTTTTCTTTTTATTAATAACAAGAGTGGGAAAAGGAATATAATCTTATTTATTGAACTTACTCATTTTTACGGTCATTATTAACTATAAGGGAGGTGCCTTCTTATTTACCCAACCATAAATTGATTTCATACGTATTATAATTTTTAACTTAAAAATGTGAAATTCTTATATATTATTTTTGTTTTTATATATTTAATTTTGTATTTTATATACAATCAAATAGTAATTATAATCAAGATTGATTAATTGAAATTTAATATAAAAATCACTTATGCACAATTAATCGTAATTATGACCAAAACTGATCAATTAAAATTTAAGTCAAAGACCATTACAACTATCAATATCACGTTTAAAATTTATCATATTACTTATATTTTATATTCTAGAAAAAAAGACAAGAATATTTATTTCTATTAATAATTCTTATATTCAAAATAAACATATTTATTTATTAATTACATGATAATTTACTAATAATAATAATTTCATTATATAATATTATAGTAATTAAATGTTAATTAATATACTCAAAACATTTTAAATTTATAAGTTTTCTAAATAAATTTAATGTAGTAGTGTAGACTACTATATATATTCATTTTCATTTTTCCATATAGAAAATGCATTTGGTATTTGAGAAAGGCGAAGTCTATTTTTTCCAGCATTCCCAACTTAGGTTGTTGAAAAGATGTTTTGAACTTTCAAACAAATGCATTTGGCAAACTCTCTAACTTTTTCCAACATCTTCCCAACATGTTGCAAAATGGGAGCTTTAGAACAGGGCATGAGCATCTATCAAAATATAATTAAAATTTGATTTATGTCATGCGTTGTAATTGCAAGTGCCCAGATAGACATGTGCAAAATGTCGAAACATACACAAGGCACAAGAACTATTTGAAAAAATGCTTTAAAGGTCTGTGTTCTCATAGAATGTAATAATTGTACAAAATGGGTTCTACCAAATTTTATTATTTCTTCTGAAGTGTCCCTTTAACACATGTGATTGTACGCTGCAAATCAAATTTGGACCAATTACCTTATTGTATTAAACTTAGCGCAACACCTCAATAGGGATTCTTAGTTGAAGGGTATCTTAAGCTTCAATACCTCAACAATATCCTTGCTTTTATTAAATAATTTCAGAAGGTTACTGCAAACATCTTGTCAAAATCATGTATAGAAGCCTCTCTGGTCCTCTGTATTTGGTCTATTGAATCAAAGCCAATTTAGATTAGAAATCTTGAGCAATGTAGCTAAATCTTCTTGCACACAAAAAATAAACCAGCCAACATGCAACACAATGGTGAGTTGATCTTGTCAAGAACTCTAATTTCACCAGATCTGCACCAATCCCAATATCCCATTATATGGAAAATGGATTGTTCTAAAAAATGGTGCCATGTCGTAAGAATAAAACCCATATTTTTTTTAAATTGTTAGAAAACACGCTTTAATCGTCATTATCATCCTTGCAACATTTTTCAATATACTAGAAAGGCAGAGCATTTGTACCTTGGCCTAATTGTTCACTAGAGAAGGGACTGGATTCAAACATGGTACAAAATGGTAGATTACGGCGCTTCGATTTATTGTTTTGGCACTAAAAACTTTTCTCACTAACATAAGGTGAATGGTCTTTTCATGTATTTTAACTTTCGATTCAAATGCTTCAGAAGCAAGGATACAACCATTTATAGAAATATTATTTATGCCGCTAAATCTGATTTTTACTAATTTTATGTTTAGATATGTTTCTTTACAATGTCTATGAATAGACGTGATGGAATTTTATCTATTCTATTTAGAGTTGAGGTTGATCTAATCCATAGAAAATATAAACATTGCCCAAATACAAATCCAGAATAAGTGTATTTATTTCTTTCAATTCAATAAATGTCAGAGTCAGTTTTGGCGCAGCATAATCTCAACTTGGCTAAGAAAATTGAAGGAACCGGTTGTGTAGCGTTTAGTCCACAAAAACGTCTTCAAAATGCGAGTTGTCAACATCGCTCTTCAGGTTTAGATTTTTGGCCAAATCCAAACCATAACACCGATCCGCCTCCCTTGAATAAGCTGGCTCGCCTTCCATATCACACAGCGGTTCCAAAGGAGAAGCTGCCGGACCCCGACATGCACCGCGCTTTTCACATTCTCGTAGACTTCCCGTACTCAATATTATCTTTTAACAAGAGAGAGAATTTACTCCTCTGTTTATCACTACACTAAACGCTACACGATTGGCATTAAAAAGAACACTTTCATTCCTCTATTTGCCATCAACACGTAAAGCAATACATCATGTTAATACAAAAAATAAAGCGTAAAGTCGCCAACGCTTGAGTTGGTTTTTGTCGTGTAGGGGCCGCGCGGACGCGAGCCCCCTCTATCACAAATTATGACGTGCATTCTCCACGATGGGAGATGCTAGGCAAAACCCCCTTCCAAGTGCAATGAAAGTGTTCTGCCTAAGCCGTCGGCCTTCTTGATCACCGATTGACCCCGCCCAGGTAAGTATGAGTTCTCTAACCCCGTCTCCTTCCTATTAGACGTTCTGTTCTCTCTTCTCACTACTCACACCACGCATGTGGGATCACTAATATTAGCTTCTTGCTTGCGTCCAACTCGCTTAATCAACTTCATCTGCGATTTCATTGCTGTTGATACTTCACCCATTTATCTTTTTATCTTTTTAAAAAGGGTCAGCAGAGCAGAGTATCTCTATTATATATCGCATGATATCATCCAATTTGACAATTTACGCACCCCTTGTAGAAGAATGTATGGCAGTTTGCAATTCAGATATCTCATCAGCTGGAATGGAAAGGAAACAAAATGAGGGAGGAGGATGAATGGGAGTCGGATAAATTAAATCAAACAATTAAAAAACATAAGCGGCAGATGTTTAAGACGTGGAAATCCTATTTAAAAATCGGGATAAACCCTGGACTTATAATCCGTAAAAATCATCTGATTAGAGTAATGTAAGGGTATGTATATGTGTAGTATACATGTATCTCTTTATGTGTGTTTCCACATACTTGGTGGGAGAAAATCGATGCATGCATAGAGTGAAAAAATAGTATTTAATGTTCTCTCCTATGAATGATAATATAGAAAAATTATTCAACATAATCTAATATCAATCATAACTATATGCTACGAGTAATTATTATTTCAATATTGACTATAGATTAAACATGCGTACACAAGTTTAAACTAAACGTTGAGAAATTAGACGTAAAAGTTTTTGTTAACCGTTATATATATATATATATATATATATATAATATAATATGTCCGTGTCTTGTTTTTCGGACCATACTTATACTTGAATTGTCGAGAATCAATAAGAAATATTTAACTCTTACAATTATTGAAAATAAAACTTTCAAGTTTTGGGCATTTAAATAAAGGTTTGATTTTGAAATCTTTCATATTATATGGTAATGATATTTTGGGATTATGTCTTCAAGTAATAAATTGAAAATGAATACAATAAATGTTTTTCTACATGTTATCATGATAAATTAATAGAAAAAGATGAGTCATTTATGCTATCATCCTTGTCGTATTTAGAATATCCTCACTCCATGATTTATTATTGTTTGATACATGGTGACAATAATGCACAAATTCAAATAGTAAGAAAAATCCTAGTGTAGTCACCTTAGGCATCCATTCCTTTCTTACAGGGCCTTTATGGAAAAGGCATATAATTGGATTGATCCATTTTAGTATATGAGAGCCCCCTAGTTAGTTTTCCTTGCTGATGTTGATATTAGATGATAACCCCATATGGCTTCTTATTAGATGTTTACGATGTTTCAAATAAAGATAAAATAGACCATTCATGTACTGAGATTTATAAATGCATCCTCCAATCCACTTCATTTGAGCTTATAGAGTCACTCTCTTTAAAACATCAGTATTATTCGATTTTTTATATATAATCACTTCATTGATGAAATAATACAACCCCCATTTTACATCAAACTTTAATTACCTTGAAATTAAGGGTTCCTCTTGCTCAAATTAGAAATTTATTTAATAATAACTTCAAAATCACTCATCAAGAATCTTGCATCAATTATGTTCCCATACTAGAACTTAAATTTGTTTTTCATATTGGACCATGAATCAAATTTTTTATCAAGCAAGGCATCGAACCAATCTCTAGAATCCTCCTTTGAAGTATAATAGAAATTGAACTCAATAATAACATAATCATACACAACTTCATAATCATCCATCATATTAATGAAAATTCTTAATTGTTGCTCTTGACCAACACTACATTTTTTCCTTGGAATTTAGGAAACCTCTCTCTTAAATCATTGGAAACCTTATTTGGATACCCCTAAATCTCATAAAAAGTCATTTTCCCTATGTTAATGGGATACAAGAAGATTATGACAAGCTCTCATATTATGATTATGATGGGATACATTATTGCTAAGCGCATGACCAATTCTCTATTGATTCAACATTTTGATTAGATTGGACTGATGAATCGACAAATTATAATTAAAATGTGTGGAGGTGGTTATAGCAGTGACAGAGGTTACTTTGGGCAAAGTCATTATTGTTACAAACTAACAAAAAAATACATGCCACATGTTATTAGGATGGATGAAATTTCTCATTGCTAAGAACATTCTCAGAGCCACCATCTGACAAGGGAAAATATTGGAAGCATGTTGACCCTCAACAAAGAAGAATTCATTATTTTATTGCAAGCATGCTAACCTCTATGTCTTTTTATTAAAACCAATAAAATTTATTTCAGTTCTAGATGTGTAGTAGTTAATTTAAGATTTAATAAGATTTATGAGGTTTTCCAAATTCAAAATCAAATATTAAATGTTAACCATTAAAATGTCTACCCTAAATGAATTTCTTCATGGAAAATTGACTTTCCAACATAAGATCTATAATCTGAATCAGTTTTTATCTATCAGTAAGCTGAGGTAGAGCTTGAAAATAGCCATTTTTATTGAGAAATTTATGTTTACATGTCTTTTTTCCAATCTAAAAGATAAAACAATCAACTAGGCATTTTGCATTTTAGTGGAAAAATAATACCCAAGAGATGAGGACACCTTGACCATGTGGCCTCTTCATATCTACTGGAACTCTTCCAGTTAAAGAGTTTTAGTAATACAATGCCATAGCTATACATCTCTGATTTGGTAGTCAAGTGCCTTGTCAATGCATACCTACATGTAGTGAATAGAATGTCAACCATAAGATGGAACCGACGAAGGTTCAATAATCCATATACAATTTCAATAATTGTTAATTGGAATGTCCAAATAAAATGCATTGCTACATATACAATTCCAACTATTATTCTAGAAGGCCTCTGTATAATTTGAACAATAAAAATCCAAAGGGGTTAGATAGGTCCTAAATTAATTTTACTTAGTACATTCCAAGTGGAGATTATTTATTGAATTTTTCAATCCCACTTTTTTAGAGGAGTGAGAAACTCTACAAATAATAAGTGAGAAATGTAACACTCCATTTATTTTTATGGACAATCCCCATATTCAAGATGCATATGATTTCTCACAAGGCATTGTTCTTAGAAACACCTCATTAAACATATAAGGAGTCAAACTAAAATTCTTAATTTAAAAACACATAATTGTATACGTCTAATGTCATCGATCTTGTAGTTAGCTGGATATAGTATTTCTCTAGAGGAATCATAACCAAAATTGGGCGAAATTGCTACTCTACACCTAAAAACCACCTAGAACTGTCTTGTGAACAAAATTTACCATGATTGGGCACAATAATAGGTTTGGAGATTAATTTTCCACAATGCTTCTCCTCCTTAGGCTATGACTATGTGGTATGGAAAGTAGCATCCACATTAACATACTAATATATTGACCAATATTAGTTATATAGTTTTAATTTTATTTTTACACTTAAAGGAGCACACTTTTAAAAAAAAATATATATATATATATATATATATATATATATATATATATATATATATATATATATATATATATAAAACACCATGACATAAGTTTGTGAGATTTTCTAATTTACTAAAAAACACATGTATACAAGCTAGCTAGGGAGCCATGTTTAACTAGAATTTTAGAGTCTGTTCAATGTATTTAATTATTCTACATAAGTCATCTTATGTTGGCTTAGTGATATTTTAACTAATATTATTGTCGTATACCCCTTAAACAAAACAAAAAGTACTTGGTTAATAAGAATGCATAAATAGTAATCGTTAGTATTAAAAAAATGTTTAAGTTTGCCTAGGTCATAAATAACCTGGTTGTTATATAATATACCTATATTATTTGTCAAGACCTTGTACTAGACTTCAAGCACTCTTAGAATTTTGCCCAAGTAGACTAGATCTACATCCCTAATGGGTATTATATCATTTTGACTTTTTCATAAATAAATAAATAAAAATTCTTGCTTTAGATGTTGTAATATGAAAGTCTGTTGTATAATTTACATAGGCCATAATTGCCCTGCTATATGTTTATTGTTCGCATTTGATAGCATATATGTTTATTGTTTACAACTAACAATAAATATGTTTGTTATTTACAAGTGAAAGCATATAGTAAATGATTTATAACATAAGTAAATAGGACTTATCAGCTCGAGGTAGGTACTATAGCTAGTCTGACATTATAATGTGAAAATCATGTTTTCTCGCTAGTGATTTAGGTGATTTTATGTGGATTTCATATAAATGTAATAGGAATATTAATTTTTTTGGTTTACATCTTATCAACTATGTATCTAGAACATATGGATGAATTATTCTTCTGAGTAAGTGGTTATTTGATAATAGCTTATTTTTTCTTTGCACTATGAAATTGGCTCACCCATGCCTAGGCATTCACAATCTTGGAAATCTAATGGTGCCTATACCCTGAGATAAGGGGTTGCATTCTAGAAGGAATAATTCTAGCATTGGTATTCATATTAGGTTGAGGCCATAATTATCCTGCTATATGTTTATTATTTGCAACTGATAGCATATATGTTTATTGTTTGCAACTGACAACATATATGTTTATTATTTACAAGTGAGAACATATATCAAATGATTTATAACATATGTAAATAGGACTTATTAGCTTGAGGTAGGTACTATAACTAGTCTGACATTATAATGTTAAAATCATGTTTTCTTGCTAGTGATTTAGGTGATTTTGTGTGGATTTAATAAATATGTAATAGGCATTTTAATTTTTTTTCTTTACATCGTATCAACTATGCATCTAGAACATATGGATGAATTATTCTTCTAAGCAAGTGGTTATTTGATAATAGTTTGTTTTTTCTTTGCAATATGAAATTGGCTCGCCCATGCCTGGGCCTTCACAGTCTTGGAAATTTGATGGTGCCTATACCCTGAGATAAGGGGTTGCATTCTAGATGGAATAATTCTAGTGTTGGTAGTCATATTAGGTTGAGTCTATTATAAATAATGAACTGGCCAACCTAGATAGCCACATAATTTTAACTACTCTGTGCATAAGCTTAAGATTCACTCCTTTATGTAATTATTGGTGTTTTTACCTTACTCTTACATCCTAATAATGATTTTTTACTTTTACTCCATGTGTTCATGAAAAGGAAGTTTAATAATCTAGCAAGCTAGACGCATTTGAAGACCAGTGTTACCTTCTTAATCATATAATGAAAAAAAAATTAGATTTATATGATATATAAAATCCATTTAGGCTTATAAAATGCTATGTGGTATTAATTTGTTAGCCAAAACATCCTATTTAATGTAAAATAGGAAATAGATAAAATAATACTAATATAAAAAACATTGAGGATCCTTCAGTTAATACCATGTGAAGTCTCTTCTAGCTATTTTATGTGTAGTGCAACTAAGATGAGTGTATAAACTATGGAAGTTACTCTCATTATACCCTAAAAATTATGTTAGTGGGCTACATGCATAGTTTTTCTTATGTAATGGTTATTTATTATTCTTTTTAAAATATCCACGTTATTTTTTTAATATTTATTAATCATAGTTCATGTGCATTTTGGGTAGATTGATTCATTGATTTTTTTCCACGTTGTCATGAGGGTAATTGTTAGTCACTCAAATTTTTTATACCTTCATGGTATTGGTGACTCTTATTGGGTTCAAAACCAAATAAACTTACATAATTCTAAGGTTCATTCCAATTCTAAATATATTTTTTTATTGATTTTTTTTTAAGATCAAGATGTCAAGATGGAGAGCGTATGTTCTAATTTTGAATTAGAATCTACTAAGAGGTTACATTTGGAGTTTTATTTATCAAAGTATTCATGAAAAAGGAAGTAAGTGTAGAAACCTGTAAATATCACACACATTTCTTCTTACCATCTTTTCGATCCCCTTAATATTTTTTATATTGTTATTCCTATTCTAAGCTTTTCTTTAGAGCTTTCGATTCATAATTCAAGAGAGAGTTATTCATCACCTTTTGATTGTTCTAATCAATTTGTTAATCTATTCAATCCTAAGTGTCATTGTCCATTTAAGTTTTATAGTAGTCTTGACTTCATAGCTCATGAATAATATTTCTGTACTTTCCATTCTCCCTTGTTTGATAAGAATAAATAATCAAATCTAAGTCTTTTTCCTACTCAATTAAATATTGACTTGAATTCCCATGATCCTAATTATCCTTATGTTGTTCTTGTCTCCACATATTCAAATTATAATTCCCTCCATTGATTAGTCCAGTCTTGTCACAATGTTGAATCAACATAGAGTGGGTCATGTGCTTAACAGTAATGTATCCAATCATAATCATAATGTGAGAGCTTATCCTCATCTTCTTGGAGCCAATAGATATAGAAAAATCATTTTTTTTTATAGATTTAGAGGCATCCAAATGAGGTTTTCAATGATTTAAGAAAAAGGTTTCCTAATTCCCAAGGAAATAATGTAATGTTAGGTGAGCAACAACTGAGAATTTTCATTGATATCATGGATTATTATGAAATTGTGTATGGATATATTATTGTTAATTTGTTTAATCATAATTGGAAGCAAGATTCTAGATATTGGTTCAATGCCTTGCTTGATAACAATATTGATTTTTG